>JAODAL010003142.1:0-179701 GCA_025379985.1 Phyllomedusa bahiana
TATGGTTCAGGTTTCATTTTTCCGAACAAGTTAGTGTTTTCAAACAGTTGTCTTTAACTTAATAGGAGGACTACATAAAAAACGTGGGTGTAACTATAGCTGTAGTGGCCATGGGGCCCAAAAGTTTAGGAGTTCACTCAAGTGCCAGATCATTGTACTCTTTTAACAGGTTGGGATGTGTCTGTTATCTAGGACTATTGTGTGGTTTCTCTGATATGTGGCGCTTATATCCATGCTTTTAATTCTTGCTACTGCAGATTTGGGTCAAAATCAAATTAAACCCCAATCTCAACAATTCCATTCAGGTCAGCCTGAATCGAATGTTGGTGAACAATAGTAAAAAGTATCAAGCTTCTCCTTGTGGTAAGCATAGGGTTTTTGCACAAAGCGACGTTAGAGTGAAAGTGACAGTGGAGGAGAGAGAGAGAAGGAGAAAGAGAAAGAGACCTAACTATAATCACTGGTTTATGGATAGACTTTGTGTTATCTACATGAATAGATAGATAGATAGATAGATAGATAGATAGATAGATAGATAGATAGATATAAATAGATAGATAGATAGATAGATAGGTATAGATAGATAGATAGATAGATAGATAGATAGATAGATAATCCGATAGAAGGGTAATCCTATAGATATTTAAACAATTCTGTAAATAGATAGATAATGCAGATAGATAGATAGATAGATAGATAGATAGATAGATAGATAGATAGATAGATAGACAATCAATCCTGTAAATAGATAGATAGTCCTATAGATAGATAATCTTATAAAAGATAGATAATCCTGTAAATAGATAGATTATTGCATACATATTCCACCACATGAAAACATACTCATAGCATAACACTGTGTTTGTGCCTTGGAACCAGTATCAAACATTCCTTTGGTTTTCTCTGATTAGACAGCCATCGCTGCCCTTTCACAGTTGGGTCTATAATTCAGTTTTGATGGTCTCTGTTCAGTCTACATTTTCAAATCTCCACACACAGTTTGACAATATGGTCAGTCCCTGCACAGTCAAGACCTAGCCGCTCGCATGAATACTGAATTACTTCGATCCCCTATAGATCAGAGCTGCAGTTATTCACCAAGCAGAGTGATGAAGCTTACATCCTAACTGGTGTGTAAATAAAAGAAAGCACTTCAATATAAGTGAAGACCTGACGGTTACCCTTTTCCAGCAGGAGGGAACACGAGCATACAGCTGCAGAAAAAAGATATCAAGAAATAAAAATGAAAATAAAAAACAAAAAAGTACTAAAAGAAAGAAAAGAAAAACTCTTGCTGCAGTGATAAGAGTGTGACGGTCCCAGCTTACCCATTCATTCATACAAAGGATAACAATGAAACAATAGGAATGGGAACAGAGGTGAAATGCAATTACAGAGGACATAATAACTTAAAGCTAGTATTACATTTATTTAGAAGAATGAACCACGTGAACACTCCCCGAAGAATAGGGCTAGGGAGAAAATTGCACCTCAGTAAAAGAGCATTTTGCTTTAGTTTATAAAAGTGCACAAGTGACTCAAACAGCAGAAGGTCAGAAGCAGGTAGATGATGCTAAATGGAGGTGGTTTAAAGAAACAAAATATGACACAATCAGTAGGACATTGCAAAAGATTGAAACAGAGATTTGAAGTGCTCATCTCGTTTGAAATACCTATTTTATAAATTCTAGGATTATGTTCTAATGCTTACAAAGAATCCCAGTGCTCTGCATCAGCCTCTTAGCTCTGCATTAGGCATAACACAATTATAAAGCTCTCCACAGCACTGCACCCCCTACATCCCCTACCCAGTCTCCGCAATCTGCTGATGATCTTAGATTACATGCCTCAATCATCCAAACCTTCCATGTCCGTCTTCAAGATTTGACATGTGCTGCAGCAGTTCTCTGGAACATGCTACCCTGTACGATCAGGCAAATTCATAACCCTCATAGATTTAAAGGGGTTTTGCCACGAAGTAGAATTGATGTGGGAAGCTTGCAAATGACATAAGAAAGATTTTCGCCATTCATTATTCTTATATATTCTGCACCGTTTTGGTTTTAGCTGCTCCTTTAGTGGTCCATTGTTTACATCTCGTCTCCAGGGGATACAACCCGGGCTGAGAGCTCCTCAATCCTGGTCAGACATGCTCAGACATCACTTCTCCTCTCAGGCAGCTAATGAGTGTTCAAACCCCAGGTGCTGTCATTCTACTCCAGTCCTCTGTACTCCTTAGTAATTAGTCAAACAGTGCAAATAAATAAATAAAAAAGAAACCTCAATTAGGTTTTTGCATTGATAAAGAGAAAAAAAAAAAAAAAACACAGTTCCTGCAGGGATTTGAACCTAGGACTAGAGATGGGCGAATTGATTCTAACGAAGTGGAATTCGTTTAGAATTTCAGGAAAACTTCGGTTCGGAACGAAGTCGAACTTTGGGGTACTTCGGGTGAACGAAGTGTGCTTTTGATTGATAAAATGGCTGTGAGCACACGGCGCTACATGGGGCAAAGCACTTTGGGAGGAAGAAGGGCATAGCCTGCATGACATGTGCAGAGGTGAAGCCAATCAGAGACCGTCGGGATTCTGTGACGTCACCGCCAGGGCGTCGCTAATCAGATTATCCAGGGCTCGTGCCCCGAATGAAATGCCTGCTGCCCCGAGTCTCTCACTGCTCAGCCGGCCTGCTCTCACTCACTGGAGTAGCGCCGCATTGTTGGATCTATTTACCAATGATGCGGCGCTACTGTTCTCAGAGGCTCCGCGGCTCCCTGTGATGCTGCGCTCTGCACAGGCATCGGGAGAAGGGGGGAGGAGGGGAGAGCAGTCAGTGTATTCAGTGGCTGCAGCGTCTGTGTGTAGAGCTGGAGGAGGAGGAGAAAGGCTGCAGAAAGCCTCAGGGCTCTGAACTCCTCCTCCCTCACCCCCTCCTTCTCCACCTCCTCCTGCTCGATAGTGTGATGAACCCTGCAGAGCTGCCATGAGGTATTTACAGAGAGGCTGTGGGGTATATTTCATCATGATTGTAAAATGCTGTACATGTCTAGGGGCCAGTATAACAAGTGCAGACTGATGGTCAGCTCTGTGCTGACCCACAGAGCTAACACACAGCTCATTAATACAGCAGCATTATATATCTGACCCATAGAACTGATTAATATAAGTGTGATCCACAGAGCTGACAGTCTACAATTATAATGATCAGCTCTGTGGGTCAGCAGTACTTATGTATATTATCTTTGTACACCCTTCTGCATTATTAATATAATATATACACACACATAATATAATGGTGTAGTAAGGGTGTACAAAGATAATATACATATGTACTGCTGACCCACAGAGCTGATCATTATAACTGTAGATTGTCATCTCTGTATCTAATACAGAACAGTGTACTGACTATTGTGCTCCAGACTTAATGTTAAAAGTTTTTTTAAAAAGTTTTAAAACTATAATAAATATTAAAAGTTTAAATCACACCCTTATTGTCATTTTACAAATAATAAAAAAAAGGTTACACAATTGGTATCGCTGCATGTCTAAAAAGTCAAGCTAATAAAATATAATATCACTTATCCCCTCCGGTAAACACCTTAGGAAAAAAAATGTTTTTTGTCATTTTGGCCTTCTGTATGAAAACTGCAGTAAGATTGGTCGCTCATAGCAACCAATCAGAGCCCATAGCAACCAACCAGAGCTTATAGCAACCAATCAGCCCATAGCAACCAATCAGCACCCATAGTAACCAATCAGAGCCCACAGCCACCAATCAGAGCTCATAGCGACCAATCAGAGCCCATAGCAACCAATCAGAGCCCATAGCCACCAATCAGAGCCCATAGCCACCAATCAGAGCCCATAGCAACCAATCAGAGCCCATAGCAACCAATCAGCGCTCATAGCAACCAATCAGAGTCCATAGCGACCAGAGTTCCCCTTCCATTTCTTATACTGCTCTGAAAAAAATAAGAGCTGAGCTCTGATTGGTTGCTATGGGCTCTGATTGGTGGCTATGGGCTCTGATTGGTGGCTATGAGCGCTGATTGGTTGCTATGGGCTCTGATTGGTGGCTATGGGCTCTGATTGGTGGCTATGGGCTCTGATTGGTGGCTATGGGCTCTGATTAGTTGCTATGAGCTCTGATTGGTTGCTATGGGCTCTGATTAGTTGCTATGGGCTCTGATTAGTTGCTATGGGCTCTGATTGGTGGCTATGGGTTCTGATTGGTCGCTATGAGCTCTGATTGGTGGCTATGGGCTCTGATTGGTGGCTATGAGCTCTGATTGGTTGCTATGGGCTCTGATTGGTTGCTATGGGCTCTGATTGGTGGCTATGGGCTCTGATTGGTGGCTATGGGTTCTGATTGGTCGCTATGAGCTCTGATTGGTGGCTATGGGCTCTGATTGGTGGCTATGGGCTCGGGTTGGTTAATATGGGCTCGGGTTGGTTGATATGGGCATATATACATACCTCCCTGCTATTGGGGACTATATAAACTACATAAAGGGGGCAATATATCTGTCTACCTACTGAGGTGGCCTATATACCTACCTACCAAGGGTACCTATATACCTAGCTACCAACTAATGTACTCTATATACCTACCTAACAGAGGACTACATACCTACCTAAAGAGGGATCCTATATACCTACCTACTGGGGGGGTCTATACACCTCAGTATCTAATGGGCAGCCTATATAGGAACAATGACTCCCCATCCCTCAAGCAGGCACCCGGCTCTCCTGTCACAGGAAAGCAGATTTCTGTGGGGATGGGGTATCAGCATGTTTTTCTGTATAAGCCCCATTAGTTGTGAAGGTACATACATAGACACCCCCCAACCCCAGTAGGTAGGTAAGTATACAGGTGCTGGAAGAAGTCATCATGGCAGCCTGGTAGTCATCATTGCGTACACCTGGTAGTCACATATGGTGGCATTTGGCCCCTGTCTGGCAGGATTATTTCATCCCTATGTAGTAATATTATTGGGCCTTGGTATTGTAGAGTTTTCTTTAGTAACAATCATATGTATGGTATATTTGTTCCATGTATAGGTTTATTGTTTGGTACCTGTATGACGTGATTTGTAAGGTTTATGTTATCATACATAGATCGGTCTATTGAAAAATAATTGTCAGTGCTGACCCTCATTACAATGACTGCTGAGGTGATGGACAGGATCTATGTGGAATTAGTGTAAAATTATTGATAGGAACATACTTTTTTTTCTATTTTAAAATACATGCTGCAGTTCCAATGTGGCGTAAAAAAATGCTGTATGAATCCAGCCCTTCCGTGCAAAATGTAACACAGAGGGCCCGGGCCCCGGATGTTTTGGGACCCTAGCAACGCCCCTGGTCACCGCACTATATAAGTCCGGGCGCGACGCCGGGAGCTCACACTCCTCTCACTGTGCTCATCAGGGAAGATGCTGCCGCGGCTGATAGCTCTTACTGAGGAATTGATTTTTATACAGCGATTTCTGTGGGGTGTCTCAGCTTGTCTCAGAGACTGTTCTCTTAATTTTCTATTTCTAATTTTTTGGGGTATTGGATCTGAAATCCAGTGTGCGTCCACTGCAGCTGCATATACATTCAATATCCAAGTGGGATCTAAGCCAGTTTCTGTTGTATTCATTTAAAGAAACAGCGTTTTTACAATACAAATACCACTTCATTTTTGGCTGCTCAATTCTATTGCGCAATTTACATCCAGGGGTTAATTAAGCGTTGTTTTGCTGGTGTGTTGACCCCAAGAAACCGTCTTTTTCAACGCCAAAATATATAAATTTTTCCTGTAGCCTAATTCACAAGCAAAGGTTAATTACAACTGTATCTCTTGTTCTGTGGCGTAGAAAACACGCAATTGTAACACAGTACAAAGCTACTAGTTTGTGGGGCTCAATTCTGGGCGCAATTTACAACCTGGGCTTAATTAAGCATTGTTTTGCTGGTGTGCTGACAAAAATAAACCGTCGTTTTCAACGCCAAAATATATAAAAATTTTTCCTGTAGCCTTATTCACAAGCACAGGTCAATTACCACTGTATCTCTTGTTGTGTGGTGTAGAAAACACGCAATTGTAACACGCTACAAAGCTACTAGTTTGTGCGGCTCAATTCTTTGGGGAATTTACATCCAGGGGTTAATTAAGCGTTGTTTTGCTGGTGTGCTGACAAAAATAAACCGTCTTTTTCAACGCCAAAATATATAAATTTTTCCTGTAGCCTAATTCACAAGCAAAGGTTAATTACAACTGTATCTCTTGTTGTGTGGCGTAGAAAACACGCAATTGCAACACGCTACAAAGCTACTATTTTGTGGGGCTCAATTCTTTGGCGCAATTTACATCCAGGGGTTAATTAAGCGTTGTTTTGCTGGTGTGCTGACCCCAAGAAACCGTCTTTTTCAACGCCAAAATATATAAATTTTTCCTGTAGCCTAATTCACAAGCAAAGGTTAATTACAACTGTATCTCTTGTTGTGTGGCGTAGAAAACACGCAATTGTAACACGCATACAAAGCTACTAGTTTGTGGGGCTCAATTCTTTGGCGCAATTTACATCCAGGGGTTATTAAGCGTTGTTTTGCTGGTGTGCTGACAAAAATAAAACCTCTTTTTCAACGCCAAAAATATATACATTTTTCCTGTAGCCTAATTCACAAGCAAAGTTTAATTACAACTGTATCTCTTGTTGTGTGGCGTAGAAAACACGCAATTGTTAACACGCTACAAAGCTACTATTTTGTGGGGCTCAATTTCTTTGGGCAATTTACATCCAGGGTTTAATTAAGCGTTGTTTTGCTGGTGTGCTGACAAAAATAAACAGTCTTTTTCAACGCCAAAATATATACATTTTTCCTGTAGCCTAATTCATATCCGAAGGTTAATTAAGCCTTTTTTGTGCTTTTACTTTTTAGTAAAACACACAGTGTTTTTAAATGACACATACAAGTAAATTTTTCCTGGCCATTTGGGGGAGCGCAATTTATAAAGGGTTACCCAAGCTTGTTACTGGGTTCATTTGGAGTCAAAAACAGGGTGTATATTTATCATATACAGATATCATCATCAAACAGTGTCTGTACATTTTAGAACAAACAGTATGTCAGACAGAGAGGTGGCAGGCTCTGCCCCTGCGAGTGGCAGTGGCACAAAAAAATTCCTGGAACAGGCCCAGGTTGCAGCACAGCAAGGGACGTCGCAGCAGGGGTCACCCCGGTGAGGCCACAACTGCCGCTGTCATCTAGGGGCCCGTGTGTGTTCAGCCAACCCAAGGGTTCTTGATTGGTTGACTAGGTCATCCTCTTCCTCCCAGATGACATCTGACAACCCCAGCCAAGAGTTGGTGGGAACCTCAGACACAACCATTAGTTGGCATGGCCCGGGAGCGGGTCAGCGGCCCTCACCTGTCCTCAGCCCGCCTCTGTCCCATCCGGTTCCCTCAGCCAGAGATCTACTATGTGGTCTGGGCTCAGCGCCACTATATAGCGAGGATGAACAATTTGAGGAGGGCAGTCAGCAGCTACTTGGCAGCGAAGAAATGGGGCCAATATCGCCTGCTTCTTGCAGTAGGCGGCAAAGTATAGATGTGGAGAGTGGCATGGGAGATCATGTTGTGAGAGGTCAGCCTCGGCATACCAAGACCGGTGATGAGGACAGCAGTGACGATGAAACACAAATAGATGATGATGTAGCCGACCGCACTTGGGAGCCGGGTGAGGCAAGGGCTTCATCATCGTCAGGAGAAGAGGGCGTCAGCTTGCACGTCAGGCAGCAGCGCAGCCAGCAAGTGGGTCGTGTGGCCGTGAGTCAGCAGGATAGCAGCAGTGTGAGGTCGGGAGCCAAGCGGCCACGGGGTAAAAAAACCCGCTTCGCAGGTCCAAGAAAGTAGCAGCACAGGGGCTCAGCGAGGCAGCGGCGGCAGTAGTCACTCAGTGCGGAGCGTTGGCGGTAAAATCCGATACTCGGCGGTGTGGCAGTTCTTTGCTAAGACACCGGAGGAGCCGAATATGGGTAAATGTAGAATCTGTGGGCAGAAAGTGAAGCGTGGCCAGGGAGCTAACGTTGGCACCACGGCCCTGCGTCAACACATGCAGCGTCACCATCCGGTGGCCTGGGAGAAACGTGGCTCAGATGTGGTGGCAACAGCAGCAGCAGCGCCCAGTGGCACGCATGCCATTGCAGCCAGTCAAGGCTCCACCACCTCTGCAGAAGGGAGCTGTTTCTCTTTGACATCATCTCCCGGTCCAGATGCTCCTGCTCCTCGCTACTCATGACGCCAGCAGTCGTTCAGCGAGGCGATTGCAAAGAGACAACAGTATGTGTCCAACCATCCTAAGGTGCAGCAGCTGACCGTGCTCCTGTCCAAGTTGTTGGTACTGCAGTCCCTCCCTTTCCAAATGGTGGACTCTGCACCGTTCAGAGAACTAATGGCTTGTGCCGAGCCGAGATGGAGAGTTCCAAGCCGTAATTTCTTTTCCAAAAGGCAGTACAGCACTTCATAAATATGTAGAACAGAAGGTGGGTCAGTCCTTGAGCTTATCGGTTTGTTCCAAGGTGCACGGCAGCGCGGACGTCTGGAGCTGTAACTACGGTCAGGGCCAGTACATGTCCTTTACGGCCCACTGGGTGAATGTGCTTTCAGCCCAGGCACACCAACAACTTGGACAGGAGACGCCGCTTTCTCCTCCACGTTGTCAAACTGCTGCACCTGCGCCAATGTCCGCCTCCTCCTCCTCCACCACCACCACCATCTCAGCCTCCACAAGTACTGCTCCATCATACCACATGTGTAGGGCACAGCGGTGTCACGCAGTTCTACACCTGGCTTGCCTCGGCGAACGAAGTCACACAGGGGAGGAACTGCTCCGCGTCATGCAGCAAGAAATCGATGTGTGACTTTCTCCGCGCCAACTGCAAATCGGAACCATGGTGACGGACAATGGGAGGAACATGGTGTCCGCGCTGCACCGAGGAGGGATGGTCCATGCGCCCTGCATGGCGCAAGTGTTCAATCTGGTTGTGAAAAGGTTCCTGAAGTCTTCCACCGATCTTCAGAACATTCTGAAAATGGCAGGGAAACTGTGCATGCACTTTATCCATTCGTAGAAAGCCAGGAACACCCTCCTCGAGTTGCAGCAGCAGAATGGCCTCCCCCAACACACTCTGATATGCGATGTTTCCACCCGCTGGAATTCCAGCCTGCACATGTTGGACCGACTGTATGAACAGAGAAAGGCCATTAACGATTTTTTGATGATCCAGGCAGACAGAAGTACTCCCCTGTGTAACTTTGATGTCAGCCAGTGGCAGCTCATGCATGACACCTGCCGTTTGTTGAGGCCATTTGAGGAGGCGACGTTATTTGTCAGTCGCCAGGACTACGGAATGAATAACGTCATTCCACTGCTTCATGTCCTGGAACAGATGCTGAAAAATCTGTCTGGGCAGGGGACTGGAGACGTGGCGACTACATCTCGTGGCCACATGAGTCCGGTGGGGACTGAAATGGAGGAGGAGGAGGACATTGGAGCAGAAGCATTGTCTGGTGAAATGAGTGGATTTTCTACCCAGGTGACAAGAGAGGAGCAGCAGGAGCAGCTGGAGGAGGTGGATGGAGATGAGGAAGTTGAGGCAGATGACCCCCAAGCACCGTGGCAGTATACAGTGGAAATGGAGGCAGGGAGCCCCTCGGAGTAACTTGTGCAGATGGCCCGCAGCATGCTTATTTGCCTGGCTAGTGACAGCCGAATAGTCAGCATCCGGCAGAGGGATGACTTCTGGCTCTCCACCCTATTGGACCCTCGTTACCGGTCCAAAATGGGAGCCTTTTCCCCAGCTGTTGAGAGGGAAGACAAACTCAAATACTATAGGGAAATCCTCCGTAAGCAGTTGGCCGCTGCCTATGTGCGACATCGTCTCTCCTCTGACAGGTCTGACCAGGGGGTTCCTCAGCGCTCACGTACTACTGTCGCGGCTGCTGGGGGAAGGTGGGGGGGTAGGAGCAGTACCAGCTCCATCAGTAGTAACCTAAGTCTGGAGTCACATATGAGCAGCTTCCTTCACCCGCCTAGTGAGGAGGGCAGTCGCCAACAGCAGCAGCAGCAGCAGGACCTGGAGCAGTCCCTGAACCAACAGGTTGTGGCCTACTTGGACAGCACTCTGCCACCTCAGTTAGAAGATCCGCTGGACTACTGGGCAGCCAAACTGGATGTGTGGCCGCAACTTGCCGAGTTTGCAGTGGAGAAGCTGTCCTGCCCGGCCAGTAGTGTGGCATCAGAGCGGGTGTTCAGTGCGGCGGGGGCCATCGTTACTCCAAGGAGAACCCGCTTGTCCACGGGAAATGTGGAACGACTGACCTTTGTCAAGATGAATCAGGCGTGGATCGGCCAGGATTTCCACACACCAATGCCTTAGGCGTCAGTCTGGGTTCAAACTACCTGCCTCAGCCACTATTCTGATGCCGCCACCCACCTGATGCCACACATCTGCTAACAGTTTCTCCATCTGCCTACCACCATCTTTACCAGGGACTGGTATTGCCACCCACCTCAACACTCTGTCATTGTGCCACTCTATGACCTCATGCTGCTGCTGCTGTTGCTGTTGCCGTGACATCCACACTGTGTCATTGTGCCACTGCCTGACCTCATGCTGCTGCCGCCGTGACCTCCGCTCTCAGTCATTGTGCCACTCTGTGGCTTCCTCCTGTTTTGCCACCTCCAGAATGTCATTGTGCCACTGCCTGACCTCATACTGCTGCCGCCGTGACCTCCACACTGTGTGATTGTGCCACTCTGTGGCCTAATACTGTTTTTCCTCCTCCAGAATGTCATTGTGCCACTGCCTGACCTCATGCTGCTGCTGTTGTGACTTCCAAACTGTGTGATTGTGCCACTCTGTGGCCTGATACTGTTTTGCCGCCTCCAGAATGTCATTTTGCCACTGCCTGACCTCATGCTGCTGCCGCCGTGACCTCCGTTCTCAGTCATTGTGCCATTCTGTGGCTTCCTCCTGTTTTGCCACCTCCAGAATGTCATTGTGCCACTGCCTGACCTCATACTGCTGCCGCCGTGACCTCCACTCTCAGTCATTGTGCCACTCTGTGGCTTCCTCGTGTTTTGCCACCTCCAGAATGTCATTGTGCCACTGCCTGACCTCATGCTGCTGTGGCTGCCGCCGTCACCTCCACACTCTGTCACTAATGTTGCCACCTGAGCTCTCAGCTTGCTTTTTTCCAGCTTTCGCTGGCATGACTTTATCAGGCTACATTCCCGCTTCAGTTTTTTGGTCAGTTTTGCCCTCTTAAGTGCCCAGGGAATTTTATAGTGAAGCGATTCTAAAAGCGGCGGCAGTCATCTGCGTGTCATACTAAAACACAACATTGTATGAAGACCAAACCAAGCTCCCTCTCTATTTAAGCATGGCACAACGTTCTACAGCACCCTGCAGGCTCTGTGCAGCCTGGAAATAGCTGCTTTTTAACGCGATTCGTGCCAAAGTAATTCAGAACGAAACGAATTTTGTCGGAAAATTCGTCGAAGTGACCGAATCGAATTTTTGAGAAATTCGCCCATCTCTACCTAGGACCCTTGTGCCTAGAAGCAAAAACTTTACCTCTCTGCCACTCCCAATGCTTTACATGAACAGATCTTTCTTTGACTACAGAGAGGAAAGGCCTGGTGATGTCATCCTGCTGGGTCACATAATATACAATTCAAACAAATCACACACGCCCCCTTCTGAGCACAAAGAGTTGAAGAGCAGGATGCAGGAGGTATGAGATGAGATTTTGGCAAAACCCCTTTATGTGTGCCCTGAGAATACATCCTCTTAAGCAGGCCTACCAAGATCCCTAATTACTAACATTCCAGTATTCGTCACACACTTTTCTATCATTCTCTGCATTTGGGCACTCACAGGTACTTATCTGTATTTAGATGTCCTGTCTGGGTGGCAAGTTCATCTTCTTTTTATGTAAACTACCCCTATTTATGAAACATGGCTGAACCCCTATGTAAACCAAGCACTTCTTACCCTTCATCTCACCCATATACCCTAATAGATTTTAAGCTCTTGCGAGCAGGACCCTCACACCTTGGGCCACATGTATGAACCTGTTTAGGTCTAAAACTATGGTTACTATGGGCAAAAGAGTGAGTTTTAGACATAAACAGTTTCATACATATGGGCCCTTGTGTCTAATCTGTAAGTAGCTTCTTACTGTGAAATGTTTTTTTTGTCTGTACTTATACCCTCTATATTGTAAAGTGCTGCGGAATATCATGGCGCTATATAAATAAAGATTATTATTATTATTATTATTATTATTATTATTACTACTACTACTACACAATGCATTTGTCTTTAAATCAAAGTTTTACAACCATTAGGGAGGTTTCATGAGTGTTTTTGCAAAAATACACACATTTTATAAATTAGTTTTCTGTGCATTTTTTATGCAAAAACTCTAGTGACCATATTTCAAATTGAAGTAAGTAGTGAAATATAAGACAATACAAACGTTGAGTTTCTTTTTTTCACTGTGCTGCATGTTTTTTTGTGGTAGTTTTTTTTTTTCCAAAAACAACATACTGTAGATGTTTCATTTTTTTCAGACAGTTTGTGGTGTGTATCTCATTTACACTCCTCCATTATTTTCTTCATGCATCAATGAAAATCGTGTGCATAGAAAATGCATCTATCTCTACACATTTTGGAGAAAATCAAAAAGTGCATGAATGGTGCACCCAGTGCTGACATGATTTTTTGAGCTAAAGGAAAGGCCATGCAAAATGTAAGTATAGAGAGATATATTTTTGTAGCATTTTTTGGAGCTTTTTTCATTGCTTTTTTTTCCTACTCAAAAATGTTGCATCCATATGGTACATGAAAGTTTTTAGTGAAATATAAAATGCACATCAAACAATGATTATAGTTTGTGGTATTGTACTGTCGCTTTATTTGCTTTTTCTGGGTCAATAGCAGTTTTCCCTGGCTTTGCTACAGGACATAATGGATGACATGTATGAACGTGGCTGCACCAGAATTCTGGCTTCTTTTCAGCTCGAGAACTAGCACAGTATGTTCGCTATCGATTTAAAACTCTCACATGCCAATATCAGGCGCATTATAGAGCACCCGCGGCACTTTGTAATGCACCTGATTTTGGGGGGTGTGCTGGAAGTGGGGCGCACTACAACTGTCACAAGCTATAGATTTATTGGCTATGGTAATTCCAGGCGCATTACTGCTGGAACAGATAAACCACTTTGAGAGCCAGAATTGATGTTTATGCACTAGAATGCGCCTGATTTATGACCCACAGTAAAGCGGGTTCATAAATCAGGCGCATTCTACACTTTAATATGAGCATAAAAAATGGCTTTTAAGTGCCATTAATCATACATGTCACCCAAAATGCCTCAACAAATATAAAGCAAAAGTATGTAGCAAACTAAAAAATCTATGAAAATGCTTGTAAAAACACTAAGAAAACCTGCTTGAAACTGAAGTCCTTTATGAGAGGGGAAAAAATAAAAAATAAAAAAAAAAGCTTGTGTGAAGGAGGCCTTAGAGAGATTGTATGCTCTGTCAGTAAATTCAATGAACTTTTATGTTGTACACTTTCCATATATTAACACCAATTATAAAAATGACCATCTGGATAGTGAGCCCATTGAACTATAAGAAATCCAAAAATAAAATTTAAATGATCGCACATTGCCTCAAGCAATTGAAGGAAACTTTTTGGCTACCTAAATGCTTTTGGATCAGTAAAAAAGGTAGTTCAATCTTCTGCTGCTACTATTCATAAACCAATGGTCTGTTTGTACTGTTTATATACAATATAAGAATACCATTGTACAGACTATTATAACACTTAGGTTGCGACGCAATATACCGTAGTTCCATAACACTTGTGAGACATGAGTTTAATACTACTATCATAGACCTAATATACTGTGGCTCATTCTGATGTAATTAACAATGCCCTATGTTAGCCCTTTCTATTCATCTCCTTCCTCAATGAATTTCAATAGCACTTCAAGATTGTACTTATTTCCCATTTTTTTATGCTAATATCCTTTTTCATAATACAACATGATGGCTTTATTATCACTATATAGCTACATCAGCAGGATAAGGTGCCTTAAGGGCTTGAGACAGCAGGGGATGTTAAGAGCTCATAATTACATACAGGTATATAATGCCTCATGGAAAGCTGTATTTGAATCCTGTTTTTTTTCTTTTCTTTTCTTTTTTTCATCCTATTTTTCTTTTAATAGACTCTTTGAATAATATGTCAACATTAATTGCCACTAAATGTTTCCGTCCATATTTTTTAAAGTATATGTTACTCCCTTACACATTATTATAAGATACCCCCTCAGGGTTCATGAAAATGTATGCAATTACTTTCGACAGACCATCTGTAGCACATTTAAAACAATGTGATGTTGTATAGTAAATCAATACACTGTCATTAGATTGATGACATATAGAATATGACTAGTTGTTAGTGTAAGAGATATGGGTTGAATAGGCAATACACCTTGGAGCCTATTATCTGTCCAGCCACATAAGAGGGGCATGATGGAACAATGACTTATAATTGTCCAGTAATTTAATCATTATACATGAAGTTATCGCATCATACAAACTGACAGACAGTGAAATGTATAGAGCTGCATAAAATATCATAACTGGATGGAGTCGTGAAGTATTTGGAGGTTAAGTAAAGACAATTGATTCAAAACCAAAGTTTGATGTAACCTCAAAGTTATCTGGTCAGGCTTCTCCAGCAACATTTACATAAAAATCATTGACTCAGCTTGGTTAAAGCTCCTATCTATCTATCTATCTATCTATCTATCTATCTATCTATCTATCTATCTATCTATCTATCATCTATCTATCTATCTCATGCTTGGCTCACCCTTACATTAAGGTCATGCCTTGAAAAGCGTCACGCAAACGGCCATAGGCCACGTTTGTGTCAGTTCCTCAGTGTAATGCTGGATTTTATCAAATAAAAGCTATAGAAAAAAAAGAAGAAAGGATGAGTGCTGTGAGTGATCTTTTTATGGATTCAACCTTACATCAAGTTTCTTTGAGGTAGGATTAAGAATAGAAGTTACCCCCCACCATATTGGGAATAACAATTAGACTTGCAGTATGCTTTGTAACAGGAGCCTGGAGAGCCATATTATGCCTCCTAGTTGTTAAAGGGGTGGTCTGAGATCTAACAATGCTCATTAGTCCATTGGGGTATGAGTAAAAATGGAAGATAAGACTCATACTTACCTTCCGAATGCCCCCATTCAGTCCTGGCTGCCGGTCCAGGAAGTAAGCAGTGACTGCTCATCATTCACATGACAGGTGCAGCCAATCACAGGCCATAATGTCACCTGTAATTGGCTGCAGCTGTCATGAAAATGAAGACCGTTCACTAGTTCATCCGTGAAGAACGTATCGGCAGCTGGGACTGAATGGGAGGTAAGTATGCGTGTTATCTTCTCTTTTTACCAATGCACTGATGGAACGATGAGCATTGTTAGATCCTGGAACACTCCATTTGGATTCAATGGCTTATATTTTCACTGAAATTAATGGACTCTGTAAATGTTATTTAATACTGCTTTCCCTGATAAGCAGAAAAACAACCCAGATGGTATTTGGTAGGGTGTTAAAGTGACAGTGGTTATCACAAAACAGAAATAGAACAGCATCCAGCGGGTTAGAAATGTGAAAAATTTCTTCATTCCTCCAGAAAAACACCCATAAAATACGTAAGGCATTTCAACCCCTAAGGGTCTTTATCAAGCATACCACCAAGTGAATTAGCTCGTATTAAAATAGGGCAGCTAATCAGCCATAACCAATCACAAATTATGTTCTCTCCCACAACATAATTTAAACAGAGTGTAGTATTTCCATATCTCTTTCTTATCTTTATAAACTTCTATTTTACCCCTTGGATTCAAGGGTTTGGAATGATGCATCCTTAAAGGGGTGTTATTGTTTCATTAAATGGTCTTCAGAATAAGGGGACAGTGAAAACAAGCAACTTTGCAATTGGATGTCATTAGCAAAGCTGCCTTGTTCTCACAGTGTCCCTTATCTTGTGTTTTTATTTACACTGATATCCATTGTGGGTCTAATCCCTCCTGATCCCTCCTCCTTGCAATTCACCAGCTGAGAGCTCATTTACATTCTGTACAGCCCCTGGGTCAATTCACGGAGCTGTGTCTCTGACTCAGAGTTAGGGGCCGTAGCATTTTCTGTTTCCACACCTAGCAGAAACAGACTGCAGCAGATTGTACAATGAGAAAACATGACAGTTTTTTGTCCCTGTGCCTAACTCTCCTGCATACACGCAGATCTGTGCCGTTCTTAGAAAGCTGTATACATCTCCAGCTGTGAGAGATCAGTGCTCAGATTAGATTGAATGCAGCCTGTGGTATGTATACAGCTCTTATAAAATAAGACTGCATAGAGAGAGACACAGTGATATGTGGACTGAGAGGGGAGGGGTGGGGGAGTCTCAGGCCAGCAGTGAAGGGGGGATGATGTCATCCAGCTGGGAGGGGAAGAAACGCCCCTGCATTCACAGAGCTGGGAAGCTAAGAGAAGTGTGAATCAGCCGAAGTAAGGAAGCGATACATCCCCTTTAATTTAGAAGTTTGTGCTGCTGGATCCAATGATTGTTTGTCGGTAGTTATCAGTGATTAGAGAAAATGTTTGTAGTCAGCAGTTATCAGTGATTATAGAAAATTCTATAATAAGGAAGACATAACAATTTGTTGAGAAAACTTTGTTAACCAAATGGTTTGCTTTCTCCTTGGTGCTGGTGTTTGGCATATGGTAGAATTGTTGGATAAACTACTAGAGATCTGAAAGATCTGAATTACTGGTTTCTCATTCTCATGAATCAACACAAAGGGAGAGCTGTATTATCACCAATCAAAATACACAATGGAAGAATATGAGGTTAGTGTTTCAGAAATATTGTCTCATCATAATGACGGATCCTGTTCTGCATGAGTTTCTACCTACAGAACCCCGAGTGGTGGCAAGGAGAAGCAAAGCACTGGGTGACTATTTGGTCAAGAGCCACTACATATCTCCTGGATCAAAATGTATTTTTGATTCAAATGGTCCGAAATGGGGTTCTTATATGTGTGGATCTTGTTCATCTGATGGTTTGACAACATTTAATATTGCACATTTCATTAATTGCAGGTCTTCTGCTGTGATTTATTATCTACTATGCCCTTGTAATCTCATCTACATTGATATGACTACATGTGAACTTCGTTTTAAAATCCAGGAACATTTAAAGGATATTTGTGCTGCTGCTAGGATACAAAAACATCAAGTTGACTTCATTTCCAAATTAAAACCAGTGGCGAGAAATTTTTTGACAAACATGATTGCCGAGAACATTTACTTTTTTTTTTTGTTATTGACAAAGTATCTTTGGGCCTACGAGGAGGAGATTTGTTGCGACGTTTGGAGCAAGTTGAATGCAAATGGATCTTCAAGTTGCAAACATATTCACCATTTGGACTTAATGAAAAAAAAAAAAAAAAAAAAAAAAAAATATATATATAAAATTTATATATATTATATATATATATTATATATATATATATATATATATATATATATATTTCTCCTCTTTCTTGTGATTATGGATCTTTCTCCTTTTCTTTTAAAGATTGTTTTATTTTATTTTTTTTTTTTCATTTTTCACAAATACTTTTTATTTTTGGGTCTTAAGTCTCTGGTTCTCACAGTTGTGTTGTTTTTTTATTTTTTATTTCATATGCTTTGATGTTTTTGTTTTTTTACTTCTTAAAATATATTTCTATTTTGGGTATTATAATTGTGTAGTCACTATTGTATTGTTTATATCATAATGTAGTGTCATATATTTATGTTATGTCATATAATTAATTTATTGTGATATCCTAACATATTTTAGGATATGTTATGTCATAATTATTTCTCATTTTTCATACACTTTTAGTATTAAAGGAGCATTAAAGGAGCATCACTTAATTCTCTTTGAAAGTAATGGACTGTCCTTTTAATGCACAGACATGCTGTGACCTTTAGATCGTGAAATAATCTTTGTTCCTTATAAAAAGGGAATTATTTGATAAATACAGGGGTTTCCCAAAGAAGAAAACTGAGAATAGGTGCTAACTTGGAGTATTCACAAGGCCAGTGGGGATGAATTTCTTTCACCCGTTTCTTAATGTTTTTATGTTAAACACATTTTATAAGAATTTTTGCTTATGGGTTTTTTTTTTATATCAAGATCATTGTTTTTTAGAAAATCCTATAGTTTTCACTTAGATCACTAGCCCTAATAAAAGTCTGAGAGTTCCTTTTCTGTAGAGAAAGCTTTTCAGCAGTCTCCTCATTATCAGCACAGGATCACACTGAAAGGTGACACCGATATGTATAGATAACATAGGATCCAAGATTAACAATAGGACAGAGTCACAGCTTCCTCTCTCCCCCTCCCTGCACACTGACTTCTTAACAGTTCACAGAACGTGACTAGAAAACACTACTGTAAAATCATTGAGCTCCCTCTCATTCACAGGATTCTATGCCCATGTAGTTGCTGTAAAGCATCTATCTAAATATTGTTAAAAGTAGCTCAGGCATTATAGCTGCCCCCATATTCATATACAGAGAACAGAATTGAGAAATCTACAATTAGAAAATAAAAACGGCGAAGAAAAAAAGAATATGTATCAGTATCTTGTTTTAGTTAATAAAAAAATGGCTAGAGATTCTCTTTATTTCCATTCCTTTTTTCTTTATTTAATTTTTCTTTCTTTTTCTAAAGGAAAAAAAATGGAGGGGTGGATACTGGCTCCATCTGATTTAAATGAATACCATTTTTAAAAATGTTTATTTATGATGGATTTTTGGGTTAAAATTTTTTAAAGTTTAATATTTTTTTTATCCAGTAAAAACCCCGCAGGAATTAAAAAACCTAAACCCCTTCCCCACTTTTCTCGGGACTCTCTTACACCTTTTTCCCAAACTATCTCCTCATTAAATGCCCCCGCCGCAGCCCCACTTTCTAAAACCATACAAATTCATACCCCCCTTGGGACTCGTCGCTCCTCCTCAACCAACAAAAACCCGCAAAATCAACGAAAAACCCTGGCCACGGGACTTTCCCAAAAACAGCTGGGGGCGGGGCTTCCGGAATTGTGAACCCCCCCACGGAAGAAAAAATTTCCCCTCCATTGTTTGACTTTGCCTTTACAAACAATCCAAAAAACCTTGCCCCCAGCATTTAAATTTTCCCTGGAAAAACCCCCGCCCCCCCAGCCAAACAAAAATATTTCACCACTCTAAAATACCCTTTCCCCTTGTCCCAAAACCCCCGGGAAAAATTTTTTCAAACCTTAAAACTCTCTTCTCGGCCCCCAACACCCCCCTCCCCCTTCCCCCCTTTCAGCAGAGGGTTTTTGCCATTCCTTCCTCCAAAAGATCAACCTCACAGAGAAAGCTTCGGGGCCCGCAGTCCCGCCCCCCACCCTTTTTTTTCCCCTTAAACCCTTTGGCTTTTCCCCCCCTTAACTTGCTTCCCCTTTCACTCATGAAAAAGCTCTCCTTTTTTACTTTTCCAAATCCAACCCCCCATCCCCTGTAGTCTTGACCCCCCTGCCATCCCACCTCATCCCAGACCTAAAGTGTTTTCTATCATCCCAGCCTCCCCAAATCTCTTAAACCTTTGCAAAAAACCTCGGGCATTTTCCCCTTTCCCTTTTAAAAAACATGCTACTATACCCAAAATCCCAAAAAAAAAACCCAACCCCTTGGACCCCTCTTCTCTTTTCCAAAATATCGCCCCACCCTCACTGCCCCCTTTTGCTTCCCAAATTTCTCGAGAAAGCACGCCCTATTTAAAAGCGTCCCCCCAAACCTTCTCCTCCCAAATTCTTTTCTTTTGACCCACTAAAAATTTGGTTTTGGGAACCCCACCCAACTTTTCCCGGGAAATCCCCTTTAAACCCAAAATTCCCCTTTAATTGGAATTCTAGAAAAAACGCAAAAAGCCCCCATGCCATACTCTGTGCCCCCTCCTTTTTGGCCCTTTGCCCTCTGCCTTTGACCTGCCCGGACCCATTCCCCTTTTGCTACAAATCCTCTTTTCCCCCCTCGGAATCAGGGGACTTGGGCCCTTTTTTCCGGGATCTCCTTGTACCTCACTGACCCGGCCCTTTAAACGTCTTCATTCTTGCTAAACCTCCTCCCCCCGGCACACTCTCTGTTGGTGTCCCCCAAGGGTAAGCCCTTAGGGCCCAACTTTTTTCTTTTTTCCTACCCCCTTTGGGCCCCTGGGGTGCAGTCATAGCCCTCACAGGGCTTTCATTACCCCCCGTATGGGATGATCCCCAAAATCTAAATTTTTGGGGCCCCAGATGTCCCCTTCTTTTTTCTCCCAGTTCCCCTGACTGTTTTGCCCTTTCCTTTTTCCCCCTTTTTTCCCTAAATCACTTTCCCCTTTAAAAAATTTGGGGAAAGAAAAACAAAAACCTCATCTTTTCCACCATCAAACTTCCCCTGCCCCTGTTCTTTCTATTACGGGTTCTCAAGGGCTCTCCCACTTTAAACCGGTAACCACAAGCCCCGCTGTTTTGGGGGGAAACCCTGGGAACTCTGTTTACTTTCAAACCCCCCCAACAAAAAAACCCTTTCACCTCTCCCTTTCCCGCCTCCACCTGAAAAAAAAATCTCTCGCATCCGCTAATTTCCCCTCGGTTTTGGGACTTAAAAAAAATGTGGTCCCAGGCCTTTTGTACCCTCCCCCCTAGACTCTGAAAGCATCCCTTTAAAAGTGGCCCCCCCAGCTAGCACCCCTCACTCCCCCCCCCCAACCCTACCTTAACTATGCTGCCCGTCTTACCCCACCTCCTCCTCGCTACTCCTCTGCCTCTCCCCTCGCAATCCCTTAAGGGGCCCCCCCTTTGCCCCCAGCAAATTTTAAATTTCAAGCTACAAAACCGGGACCTCTCCCCTCCATCCCATTCTGCCCAAATTTTCCCAAAATCTCCCCCAACCCACTCTCCGCTATAAACAGGACCTTCCCCTCTGTTTCCCCTTTAATCGCCCCTTCACACAACCTTTCTCCAAGATTCCCCCCGGGGTTTAAACCCCAAAACTCGGGAAAACTCACTGCCCCCAACCATCGGGACTTCCTCACTTTCAGCAGTTAAAAAGAAAACCGGGAAAAAAACCCCATTTTTCAGGTTCCCAAAAAAACCTTAAAAATTTAAACTTGTACTTTTTCCTACAGCCCATTTTCGGGCCCCTCACCTCCTGTCTCTTTCCCCCTCCTTGTGGGATTGAAAAGCCCTGGGTAGGGTCCCTTCCCTCTGTCGGGGCCAAATTTGGTTCTTTTACCCCTTTTATCACTGACTCGTTTGCCCTTTATGTAAGGGATGAAAAACCCCATCGAAGTACGGGCGCCCTGGAAACCCTTTTTGGCCTTTAAAATAAAAATAATAATAAAAATAAAAATTTTTGTTTTCTTTTTCCTTAATGGACAATTTTTTGTGTTGATATTTGATTTAATGTGTATAATGAAATGTTATTATACACCGTATCTTGCTGATGTTTTTCTCACCCAATAGAAATTAAAAAATACATCCACCCCCTTTTAAAAAGGGGGGGACTTTTCATTAGACTTTCAATTTTTTAAAATACAGTTGTCAACAAAATTTAGTAAAACCCTTGACATTTTTGAAAAAATTGTATTTTATATTTTTTTAATGAGACAAAAAATAAAGTTATGAAGATTTGACACTTTAAATTAAAATTGTAAAAAAGGTCAGTGAATAATTTTGTCCAAAAGGGTTTTTTTAAGGTGTCCCCCTTAAAAAAAACAAAACAAATCCCAATCTTATTAAACCCCGGGGCAAAAAAAGTGAGAAAAACCCTGGGTAAAAAAGGGAAAAAAATTGTGCCCAAAGTGTCAATATTTTGTGTGTCCACCATTATTTTCCAGCACTGTTTTAAAACTCTTGGGGCCCCATGCAGTTCATTTTGGGCTTAAACAGATTGTCACTGGAACCTCCCCAAATCCCTCCATTTTTTTGTATTCCTCACTTGATTTCCACCACACATGGTTGCCACACCCTGGTTGCCACCACCATGTGAACCAAATAAGTTAAATTTTGGGTTTCTTCAGACCCACATGACAGGGTTCCAGAAAGAAGGTTAAAAGGGTCGTTAGTAGGGCTTGTCTTCAGCGGGTTTTGGGTTGTGATCACTTTTAGAAGTTTACTTCCTTCGGGAAAATCCCCAGTAATGTAGAAAAATTTAAAAATTGCAGTGAGTGGCTTAGGGTTTCCTGAGCACTGAAAGGCTGAACCACCCCCACCCCCTAAACCTTGCAGAAATGTGACAACATTTCATTTTTTCATGAAAAGCCAAAATTCTCTGAATATGAGCTTGTGCACTCAACTTTTTTTGGGCGACCATGACGGGGGTTTTTTTTCTGAGGGGGAACCCTGTCTTTTTAAAAATCTCTGTAGGGTCTTTTGGCCACCATGTGCAGCTCGTTTCAGGGTGTTAAACAATCTTTTATTTTGGGGCCATTCTTTTTTTTGGGGGAAAACAAATTCTTTTTTTTCCAAGACCCTTATCCCATTTTCCTTTTCCCCATGAGGTCCCAATGCTAAAATTAAACCAGTGACCAGTATGATTTGTGGTAAAAAAATACCACAAAATTTTAAAACACCTGAAAACCCCATTCACAACTGGGGGAATCTTGTTTCCCACTAGCCCCCTGTGGAGAGAAAATGGCAAATTGATCAAAATGTGATGTACTCACTTTATATAATACAATATTTACAAAAATGTAAAGGGTGTCCTCCCTTTTGTGAGATAATGTACCTTTTAAGAGCATATAAATGTCAGAGTTATTGTTCCTTAGACAAAATCCCCCTCTTGATGCCGAAATGGGGAATTAGGGGTAGAAAAAGATTTTTCCCAAGAAAAGGCTTTTTTTTTTTAAAAGGGGATTTTTTTGAAATCCCAAAATTTAACTAAAAAAATCCCCCTGAAGGGTATCTAAAAAGGGGTTGAAATTTTTTAAGCCCTTTGTATGTAATACCCAAGCATTTCAAAAAAATTTTGAACTTCTTTTCTAGCCTGAATACTAAGCTTTTTTTCCAGTCAGGGGGCCTATTTAAAGGGTTTGGGCTAAATTTAGGGAACCCTTTTTTTTTAATTTTAGTCCCCTTTGTTAATAATTTTAAACCAATTTTCAGATTCGGGGTTGTTACTAAAAATTTCCACTTTACAAAAGAAAATCCCTGTTGTATAAAAAAGGGATTAAAAAAAAATTTTTTAATTTTAATCTGTAAATGTTAATAAAAAATGAAACCTCCTGTCAAAACTTACAAGTAAATCCAAATAAAAAATCCCTTGGTAAAAGGTCATGGCTAAATGAAATGTCCCTTTGCCAAACAAAGCCACCAATCTAAGCCTTTTTTGAAAATTTCCCCCAATTGGCATTAGCAGTACATTAAACAAATTGACCACTTAAAGAGCTAATAATGCCAAGTTTACCATTTATTTTAAAGACTCAAGGTCAAAAAAGGTTTGAAGGGTGATTTTGGGAATCACCGGGCATCAAGAAAAATTTCATTGGGCCCCTCCGGAATAGTTTTTTTTAAGCCATGGGATCCCTCATTTCCTTTCAGGCTCCTAATTTTCAGGATGAACAAACACAGTTTTGCCAATCTGTAAGACATGAGTTCACAGCCCTAAAAAGAAAATTTAAAAAACTTTTAAAGTAAAAAGGGGTTTAATGAACGTGGCTATAAATCTGGCTAAAAAATTTAAAAGGTTTTTAAGGGGGGAGGTAGGGTTTGCATTTTGGGCTGAAATTTTATTCTCAGCTCACACTGGTGTCTGGGAAGCTGTTAGTTCATTTACTTTTAATTTGTCTTTGACTTTAACAGTTTAACAAGGTTTGTTTTAAAATAAAATTTTTATTACCCCTTTATGAGAGAAAAAAGGGTTTTTTAAAAACAAGCAGATTTTCCCAATGGGAAAAAAATTTTTTCCCCAATATTTTCCAGAAATAAAAACCCCGGGCCCCATGGATAAAAGGGAAAAAAAAAAATTAAGCAAAATGTGCGGTGAGGTGTAATTTTATTGGTACCATTTTGGGATAGATGCGACTTTTCATTTTCTATTCACATTTTTGGGGGATATGAAATGACCAAAAATAAAAAAAATTTTTTTATTATTTTTTTTTTTTTGGGGGGGGGGGGGGTTTTTTTTTTTTTTTTCCCCCCCCGGGGGGGGGGCCCCCCTTTTTTTTTTTGGGGGTTTGGGGCCCCCCAAATTTTTTTTTTTTTCCCCCCCCTTTTTTTTTTTTTCCCTTTTTGGGGGAATTTTTTTTTGCCCGGGTTTTTTTTTTTTTTTTTTTTTTTAAAACCCCCCCGGGGGGTTTTTTAAAAAAAAATTTTTTTAAAAAACCCCCGGGGTTCTTTTCCCCCCCCCCCCGGCCCTTTTTTGGGGGGAAAAAAGGGGGGAAAACCCCCCTTCCCCCCCCACCTTTTTTCCAAAAAGGGGGGGGGGGGGGGCGCCCCCCCCGGGGGGGGGCTTTAACCCCCGGGGGGGGTTTTAAAAAGGGGGGAAACCTTTGGGGGGTTTTTTTTTTGCGCCCTTTTTTTAACCCCCAAACCCCCCAAAAGGGGTTCCCCCTTTTTTCCCCCCCCAAAAAAAAATTTTTTTAAAAAAAAAAAAGGAAAAGGGGGGGGTTTTTTTTTTTCCCCCCCGCCCTTTATCCCCCCCCTTTTTTTTTTTAAAAAAAAAAATTTTTTTTTTAAAAAATTAAAAAACCCCCCTTTTTTTTTGGGGCCCCCGGGCCCCCGGGGGATTAAAAAAAAAAAAATTTCCCGGGGGGGAAAATTTTTTTTAAAAAAAATTTTTTTTTTTTTGGGGGCTTTCCCCAAACCCCCCCCGGGGGAAACCCTTTTTAAAAAAAAAAATTTTTAGGTTTGGGTTTTAAAAAAACCCCTTTTTTTGGGCCCCTTTTTTTTAGGGGAATTTTTTTGGGGGGGGGTTTTTTTTTTTTAACGGTTAAATTCCCCCGGGGGGGCCCCCAAAGGGGTGGGGCCCCCCCCCTTTTTTTTTTTTTCCGGGGTTTTTTTTAAAAAAAAAAGGGGTTTAAAAAAAACCCCCCCCAAAAAAAAAAAAAAAGGGGGGTTGGGAAAAAAAAGGGGGTTTTTTTGGGGGTTTTTAAAATTTTTTTAAAAATTTAAACCCCCCAAAGGGGGGGAAAAAAAAGGGCCCCCCCCAAAATTAAAAAAGGAAAAACCCCCAAAAAAAAATTTAAAAACCCCAAAAACCCCCCAAAAAAGGGGGGTTTTAAAAAAAAGGGGCCCCCCTTTTTTTTTGGGGGGGGGAAAAATTTTTTTTCCCCGGGGTTTCCTTGGGGGCCCTTTTTTTTGGGGGGGTTTAAATTTTTTTTGGGGGGGAAAAAGGGTTTTTTAATTGGAACCCGGTTTTCCTTTTTTTGGCCCTTTAAAAATTTTTTTCCCGGGGGGGGTTTTTTTTTCCCCCAAAAAAAGGGGGTTTTTTCCCCCCCCTTTTTTTTTGGAAATTAAATTAAACCCTTTGGGGGCCCGGGTTTTTTTTTTTTTTTGGCCCCCAAAAAAAATTTTTAAAGAAGGGGTTTTTTTTGGGGGGGGGCCCAAAATTTTTTTTTTTCCCCAAATTTTTAAAATTCTCCCCGTTTTTTTTTTAATTTTTTTAAATTTTTTTAAAAAAATTTTTTCCCGGGGAAAAAAGAATTTTAAAAAACCCCCTTTTTTCCCCCAAAACCCCCTTTTAAAACCCCCGGGGTTTTTTTCCCCCCAAAAAAAAATTTTTGGCAAAAAAAAAAGGAATTGGGGGTTTAATTTTTCCCCCCCCCCTTTTTTTTTTTCCCCCCGGGGGGGGGCCCCCTTTTTTTTTTTAAAAGGGGTTAAAAGGCCCCGGGAAAAAAATTTTTTTTAAAAAAAAAATTAAAAAAAAACAAAATTTTAAAAAAAACCCCCCCCAAAACCCCAAAAAAAAAAAAAAAAACCCTTAAAAAAGGGTTTTTTTCCCAAAAATTTTTTTCCCCGGGGCCCCCCCCCGTAATTCCCGGTTTTTTTAAAATTTAAAATTTTTGGGGGGGGCCCCCCAAAAAAAATTTTTTTTTAAAAAAAAAAAACGCAAAAAATTTTTAAAAAAAATTTTTTTTCCCTTGGGCCCTTTCCGGGGGGGGGGTTTTTCCCCCCTTTTTTTTTTTTGGGGGGGTTTGCCCTGGTTTTTCCCCCCCAAAAAATGGGCCCCCCCCCAAAAAAAGGGGGGGGGTTCCAAACCCCCAAAATTTTTTTCCCCCCCTTTTTTTTGGGGGAAAAAAGGGGGGCCCCCCGGGGGAAACCCCCCTTTTTGGGGGTTTTTTAAACCCCCCAAAAAAAACCTTTTTAAAAAAAAGGGGTCCCGGGGGCCCCCCTTTTTTTTTTAAAATTTTTTTTTAAAAAAAAAAGGGTTTTTTTTTTTTCCCCCCCCCCTTTTTTTTTTTCCAATTTTTTTAAAAATTTTTTCCCCCAAAAAAAAAGGGAAAAAATTTGGGGGGGTTTTTTTCTTTTTTAAATTTTTTTAAAAAAAAAAAAAAAAAAATTTTTTTTTTTGGGGGTTTTTTTTTTTTATTTTTTTTCCCAAATTTTGGGGGGGAAAATTTTCCAAAACCCCCCGGGCCCGGAAAAAAAACCGGGAAAAAAAACCCCCCCAAAAAAAAGGGGGGGGTTGGGGGCCCCCAAAAGGAAATTTTTTTTTCCCCCCAACCAAAAAGGGGGGGGGTTTTTTTGGGGGCCCCCAAAAAAGGGGGAAAAATTGGGAAAAATTTTTTGGGAAAAAGGGGGCCCGGGTTTTTTTTTTTTCCTTTTAAAAAAAAAAAAACCCCCAAAAATTTAAAAAGTTTTTTTCCCCCCCCCAAAATTTATTAAACCTTCCCCCCCCGGTTAAAAAATTTTTTTTTTTTGAGGGGTTTTTTTTTTCGGCCCCCCCTTTTTTTCCCCCCCCAAAAAAATTTTTTTTTTTTTGGGGTTTTAAATTGTTTTAAAATTTTTCCAAAATTTTATTAAATTTTTTTTTTTAAATTTTTTAAAAATTTTTTTTTTCCCCCCCCCAAAAAAAAAGGGGGGGGGGGGAAAAAAAAATGTTTTTTTTGGGGAAAAAGGGGGGGGGGGTTTTCCCCCCAAAAAAAATTTTTTAAACCCCCCCAAAAATTTTTTTTGGGGGGTTGGGGTTTTTTTTTCCCCCCCCCCCCCTTTAAAACCCTTTTTAAAAAAGTTTCCTTTTTTTTGGGGGGGGCCTTAAAACCCCCCCCCCCGGGAAAAAAAAAAAATTTGGGGAAATTTTTTTTTTCCCCCCCCCCCCCCTTTTTTGGGTTTAAAATTTTTTTTGGAAAATTTTTTTCCCCCCTTTTTTTTTTTTAAACCCCCCCCTTTTTTTTGGAAATTTTTTCCCCTTTTTCCCCCCCCCCCCTTTTTCCCCGGCCCCCAAAACCCCCGGGGGTTTAAAATTTGTAAACCCCTTTTTTTTTTAAAAATTTTTAAAAAACCCAAAAAAAGGGGTTTTTTTGGGTTTGGGGGGTTTTGGGCCCAAAAAAGGGGGAAAGGGGAAAAAAAACTTTTAAAAAAAAAAATTTTTTTTTTTTAAAAAAAGGGGGGGTTTTTGGGGGGGGGTTTGGGGGGGCCCCCCCCCCGGGGGGGGGAGGGGGGGTTTTTTGGGGGGGGCCCCCCCGGGGGGGGGGGAAAAAAAGGGGGGTTTGGGGGGGTTTTTTTCCCCCCCCGGAAAAACCCCCCCCCCCGGGGGGGGGGGTTTTTTTCCCCCCCTTTTTTTTTTTTTGGGGGTTTAAAAAAACCCCCCCCTTTTTTGGTTTTCAAGGGGCCCCCCCCCCCCAAAAAATTTAAAACCTTTTTTTTGGGAAAAGGGGGAAAAATTTTTTAAAAAATTTTCCCCCTTTTCCCGAAAAAAAGGTTTTAAAAAAAATTTTGCCCCAAAAACCCCCTTTTTGGGGGAAAAGGTTTTTAAAAAAAAAAATTTTAATTTAAAAAATTTTTTTTGCCCCGGGGGAAAAAGAAAAAGGGGGGGGGGTTTTTTTGGGTGAATGGAATCTCACAGGAAAGTCTTATCTCTCATCTGACCTCTCCATTTCTGTCAATTCCAGGTATGAATCTTTGTGGAACTACAAGTCTCAACACCCTCTCCATTTGCCCTATGTAAATCTCCTGCTTTGTGTCTATTGAATTGTATGAATCTTTGTTGAACTACAAGTCTCAACATCCTCTCTTAGCACATGCCCATGCAAGTCCCCGTTCCAGTAGTGTCAATATCTGAATCAGCGATACCACATACATGTATAGAACAATATTGGATTCCTATGAAAACCACAAGAACTAGAATCAAATAAGATTTGCCACGTTAAGATAAGCAATAACGATCAAAAAAAATTAAAAGTAGCCAAACTCTTGGTACAAGAATTTAACCTCCATCTACCAATAACATTTAATTAGATCATCTTTAGAAGAATGTTGCAGTACTTTTGCCATTGCAAGGTAGAGGCTTCACATACACAAACTTCTGATTGGATGAGTACCTTCCCTAATATTGGGGTCACTCTATATGCAGAAGTGCCTTTGGGGATGTCCCAGGTAACATGGTCCTCCATCACAGTTTCTCCTTTACTTAATTTCTTATTACTGAAGTAAAGTATCTTAGAAAGTTCAGACATTGTACTTTCATCCTTGAGTAAAAAGGCACCCCCAGAAATAACTGTTTCTACAATGTACGTACACAAAAACCAGTGAAGTAAATAGACACTTATGATTGCATGAAAAGAGTATTGGAAGATAAACTGCATTCTCTAAAAACTTTTAGACACAACAATTACTTCAGAAAAAAAAAAGGACTTGAAAAAAAAATGTCAGTCAAATATAAGAAAGTCAATTTCAAATAAGGGTGAAATAGATTTTATGAACAAAAAGAAAGCAAATACATTTAACTAATAAATAATTATCTCTGCAGGTGCGACGCTGCGCTTTTATTTAATGGCAGACAAGTCAATAGGGGAATCTATTTTTAGGCTGAATTACTGCCCTCTATTATGTACAGTGCTGTTGAAATGTCTGTGGGATATTATCATTCATTACAAAATGCAGTGTTGCATGTCTCTCAGCTCTTCCGATAAATGAGATTGTTGTACAGAGAATCACTTTCAAAAGGGATAGAAGAGAACAGTAGTTTTCTAAAAGCATGGTACTTTCATGAAATGTAACTTTCCCCATTGTCTTTACATCCTTATCGTGTTTTGCAGACTTGAAAATCCCACAAAACCTGTAGATATCTATCAAACCTTATAAAACCTCTTGGGAAGTAGAATAAAAGTCGCCATTCATTATTATTTACCAAATTTTAATCTGATTTATGATCTGCTGAAGCAGAACATTCATTATGAGAGCTGTGAATAGTCCGGTCCATGAGAACAGGTGACCTGACAGAGTCATTACTTCTCAGTAAAGCAGGAATTTAATTATTGCTCAAAAATCACTCTCTAAAAAACACAGGATTTTTAATCACAATAGCCAGACAATACTAGGTGCAAAGATAAGATACCAAACGCTGTGTAGAACCCATTATTGTCCCCTATACAATTCAGCAATAGAGACAAGTGGCCTGTAGGCCCCAAATCAGCTTCACCGTTGAAAATACAATCATACATTAGTGTACGGATGCCTCAAAACTCCAAGCAACAATTTGGTTATCCCCATATGCTGATGAGAAAGTGCCACCCCCCATACTCTACCAAAGCATAGTACTTTATTTGGCAAAATCTTGGAAGTGATACAGACTCTCGTAGCCACTTATGGGGACATGTATGAACGGGGCCGCGCCAGAAGTCTGGCATCTTTTCAGCCTGACATCAGACGCAGCCCCGTTCGCATTACTGAAAACCCTCCCGAACGTCATTATCAGGCGCATTACATAGCACCCGTGGCACTTTTTAATGAGCCTGATTTCAGAGGGAGTGTGGGAGACGGATCGCACTAGAACCCTACGAAGCTATAGATTTATAGCTTTGCTACTGCAATTCTAGGCACATTACTGCTGGAGCAGGTAGAGCACTTTCAAGGTGGTGTACCTAAGCCAAAAGTGTTGTACTAGTGCTAGAATGCACCTGATTTATGACCCGCTGTAGAGCAGGTTCATAAATCAGGCGCATTCTATGCCTGTATAATGCGTATGAAATTTGGTGTTTAAATGCCAAATTTCATACATGTGGCCCTTACAGTTCTGATTGATTAGGGGGAAAAAAAAACACAATAGAAGTACTCGAATATCGGAATGAAAAGCAAGAAAAACCAAGACACTGGAATACGTATTCCAATTAGGTGTCGGCTTTATTGCTATTAAAAAAACAAATACAAATCTTAAAACAACGCGTTTTGCAGGGCTAGAACACCCACTTCATCAGGTCAATAGATAGCATACAAAGTACAATATGGCTTAAGAAGTGTTTGAAAGTTGGTGCGTACTAACCAAATCGAAAAAGAGGCTATTCCCGCTCTAAGCTAATGACTTAAAACATCCTAAAAATGAATCCATATTTTTAGTTGTTATAGAAAGAAGATTACTCAAAAACTGAGTATATAAAAAGATTGCTTTAGACAACACTTGTGCTGCTGATCAGAGGAGTCGCTTACAGAAACAGCATACTGTCACGGTTCATGCCACTGTCCTCTTTCTGGACCGCAGACATGGCCATGTCCCTGCTTCTGTCCTGTCTCTGTTCCTGGTCAGCTCATTCTGCAACAACCAGTGGTTTCAGTATGCACTGATACCGTGGACGCCAGGTATTTGGTTTGGATCCACTGTGATCACTGTCACGGCCTATGCCGCTGCCCTTGTTCCGGACCGTGGACATGGCCGTGTCCCTGTTTCTGACCTGCCTTTGTTTCTGGTCAGTTCATTAATGTCCACCTGACCACTGCTTCCTGGTGGTACCTGCTGTTATGTCTGTCTGTTCTGCATACTTTTAGCCCTGCTGTTTCCTGTTGTCCTGTATGTCTGTTACCTGGGTTCCTGATTTTGCTACCTTCCTGGGACCAGCTTCCAGTCTTCAGTTAACCCCACTGTGTCCAGGTTGCTGTTCCTGTTTCCTATGTATCCTGCCGATGTACCAGTTTGTTCCTGTCTGGGATTCTGCTATCTGCCTGCGGCTACACCAGCCTGCATCCTGTCATCTCAGCCTGTAACCGGCCTCCTTGTTCTGCACCTCGGCTGTCACCGCGGGAAGCCATATCAAGGGTAGCGACCTGGGGGTTCCCCGCAGCGAAGTCTGTTCCAACTTTGCAGCGGGCTCCGATGAAGCCTAGGGGGCCCCTTAGACTCCGCTCACTGTTGTGGTCTCCACCTACACCACCTTCGCCTGCGGTGATCAAAGTGAATCCCCACCAAATACCTGCTTTCCACGGTGTCAATGCATACTGACACTGCTGGTCATTACACATATGTTATCAGCGTAAGTGATTCAGAACATACTTATTTAAGGGGAGAGTTGCTAAAAAATTAAGTATATTAAAAGATTACTTTGGACAAACACTCCTGCCGCTGGTCCGAGCAATTGCTTATAGAAAGAGCATAGACTATCAGCTAGAAATATGGATTCATTATGTTTATGAGCTTGGAGCTGTATTTTTAGGATGTTTTTAGTCACTAATGGAGGGTATAGTCTCATTTTCAATTTGATTAGTACGCACCAACTTTAAAACATTTCTTAAATCATATTGTACTTTGTATGTTATCTATTAATCTGATGAAGCAGGCGTTCGAGTCCTGCAAAGCGCATTGTTTTAAGATTTGTACTTGTTATTTTAATAGCAATAAACCCGACACTAAATTTGAATACGTATTCCAGTATCTTGTTTTTTGTTGCTTTTCATTCCGATATCGGAGTGCTTCTATTGTTGTTTTCCCTATTCAATCAGAACTCTAAGTGGCTACGATACTCTGTATTATCTCCTGCCGGGATCCTTCTACAAAAGGAACACGAGGAACCAAGGGGAACGAAACTGCCTGATTGACCCTTTTTGATATTTTAAGCTCTATAAATGCGTTGTACCATAAATTTGTACAACAACATCAGGTGGGCGACACCAAACAACACATTTATTGTTCATGTGACTATACAAGGTGCGCTTTCCTTTGTATGTTTTGTGTTCACAGCACATTCATTTCTTCACAATCTTGGAAGTGAATGCACACTCCAACAGTTAGTCTCGCCATAGTGCACAGCCAGTGCTCAGTTCATTTTACCCTACAAAGTCTAACTTATACACCCTGTTTCTGTTCTTTAGAAGAAAATATAGAATGCAAGAGTCTACCAGGAGCTGTGACCACTTTAAGCAGCTCAGGAATACAGTACAATAATGTAGTATTATAATGTATACTTAACCACTTCTTAAGGTGTCATCTTGTTGTGCCCTGTAGGTCAAGCAAGTCAGGAATACACTTCACTCTACCTAGACACCTCTTAGGCCATGTTCACATGGCTTATTTGGGCATGTATTTCAGCCTGTAATTATGTGCCGTGCTGCGCGAATTATGGGCTGAAATATGGCCCAGTCATTACGGTAATCCACAGTTCTCATAGAGAACTATGGATTACGTCTCCTCTCCCCGCTCTGCGAATCCACTGCGGGTGGAGATAAGTGACATGTCATTTACTAGCGGCGTATACGCGCCGCTAGTAATGATAGTCTATGGGCCAGCGAGGTGCCGGTCCCCCTCTACTGCCCCGCCCCCGTCCACACGGCGTAATTGCGGAGCGTAATTACGCCCCGCAATTAAGCCGTGTGAACATGGCCTTAAAGTGGCAGTCATCTTGCTGTGCCCTGTATGGTCAATCCAGCCTGGAATAATATGTAATGTACTGTACGGTACCCTTCCAGACAATTACATCTTAACTCTTCACTACTTCCCTCCCCATTATTCCTTCAGATTATGAACTCCTCTTAGCATAGGTAAAGTGAAACTAAATAATTTTATTTACTCTAATTATTGTTCTTTTCTCTATGTCTATGTATTTGAAATATTTATTTAGTAAAATACAGCCTCAATAATACATATAATGCTTTATTAAATGTGACCTGGAAAGGATTAATTCAACTTGCATTATTCCCTGTTGACAAGATGTGTTTGAAACTCAACCTTTTTGTTATTCTACCTGCCGTTTGGAAAAAAAATTCTAAGATATCACTGTACTTTCAATATCAATGTATTTTTTTATAAGGTGAATCAGAGTGGATGGGGAGAGCAGAAGTCCCTTGTGCATTGGGGTAGCTATAGGGTTTGAAACTGTTGTGACTAAATCTCACAAGATTTTCTTACCATATCAACAATGACTCTATCCTTAATGGTCAGGCAAAGCGATTCTGAATTCCTCTGCCTGATTCCTCTGCCTGATCATCACCTGCACAGTCCTTTCTGCAATCATGTCTATATTCAGTACAGGAAAAAAAATAAAAAATAAATTACAACCAGGGTTACACTGGAGCATGCATAGGTTTGCAACCTCTGGACCAAAGGTATGTAACACTAACCCTTCATCTGTCTTCTACAAGGAGTTTTGAGATGAACCATGCTACTGACCAGGGATCCTTATATCAACCTCTTTATTAGTCTAGACAACTAGAGATGCTGATATTAAACTCCTCACTGCCACAGACCACCAAATATACTAATAATAACCCTCTCACTGCCCAAGACCACCAGATAGATGCTAAACAACATGACCACACCATCAGGAACAGGCATCATTGTCTTGCATGGGCCGGGTAGCCTCTACGCTGGAAAAGGGAGCAGTGGTCCTCAGTACTGTTCAGTGATGAAAGTCGATTCAGTCTGAGCAGAAATAATGTCCACCAACGATGCTGGAGACATCAAGGAGAGCGCTATGCATCAGCCATGTCAGATACCCTTGCCAGTCGACTAGTATGCAGACCACGATGATGTAAATGGTTACAAATGGTCTAACATGGTCTTTAGTTGCCTCTCACCTCCCTTAAATGTGCCTGGAGTCGTGTTCCGCAGGACATTGTTTACAATGAAGCAGTCATCAGTGGGAGATATATCCAAAGAGCATAACTGTATCTCTGTTGCAACCTGGTGATTACATTCTAAGCTCAGAGGCCACTTCTGTCTGAGAGCATCCTACTTGAAGCCTCGTAATGGCAAGGTACTGTTGATCAATTGTAACATGTTGTTTTGGTCTCATGATGTCAAAATCTGAACAGCATGTTAAGGAGGACAGTTTAAATATCAATTCAAATTGATCTCTTAAATGTATTGGACGATTCTGGGATCAAATACCTGTTGTGAATTTTGCCATTAAGCTGCTTGTTAGAGATCAGCAAGTTGTACTGAAACATTGAACAGTTGGACTGGTGCATTCTAAAGTTAAGAGATGGTCTCATTTAGTTAATTTAAACAAAATTTCAAGAAATATTATGTTCATCCTCAGATTTAAACCAAAAGCCAACTGTCCCTAACTTTTTCCAAGTAGTTTAATAGCGAAGTGACAGTATTTTTTTAATGTTATGACTTAAGTAAAAGTTCTTTGGTCATTTTTAGAATTTAAGACTTTCCCTCTGTGGTAGAAGATGGAGATATTGAGGTGACTGCAATCCAGTTCTTCTTTTACTTAATTAAGATTTTGCTAATTCTTTATGTAGTCTTTTCCAAGACTCTTCCTTATCCCCTCCCACCAACAGAGCCAGATTTAATTAACAGTCTCCTCACATAGGCACAGTAGGATCCATCACTACATGGGGCCTTCTGTCTAGTGATAAAACCACCTGTGCACATACAAGGATATCCTAAAAATACTGCCGCTTGGATGAGTAGGGGCTGGCAAAGAACAGATTTTGCAAACCACTGCTGTTAATGCATGCTGATTTCCCACAAGCCACATTTTGTTTCTAGTTTTCTATCTAGCCAGTAAATGTTAAAATGCTGGTATGTGTGTACAAATACTTCCCGATAGAAACGTGACTATATTTTAACAGAAAATAATATTCTCCACACTGAAAGACTTCCATTAACCTTTAACAGTCAAAGCACATATTTAGTAATTAGGACCCTATTTGTATATTTTAAGAGTTTTAGAGTCTTATGTTAAATAATTTGTTTCAACATTCCTGCTGCTCAAAATCTGAGGTAGACCACTCTTGTGCCTTACGTTAAGATTCAATCAATGAATGCCAGGGGCAACAGGAGGAGGGGGTTTAGCCCATTACATTTTTAATTTAGATTTTTGGAGGGTTAGTTCATTTAATTTATGCAGCTAACAAGACCTCTGGTGGGAAAAGAAAATATTTTCCCTCATTCACCAAGGAGAAGGTGTGTGCTGTTCTAGTCCTTGGCACAGAATAAAGAATTTATAATTTAAGTGCATACAATTTTATATTGCATGAGTTTGATGCAATTAATTGAACAGCATCCCTGATGAGAATTTAAAATGTACACATAATGTTTTAACTAAAAAGCCATTGAATCAAATAGCCACTTCCACATTGGAAATGTTATGGCAGCGCAATCCGGGCTGTTGAACCAATGTAGCGGAGTTGAATTTTTATTTAACTCTTTATGACTCTATTGTTTTGCATCAAGACATCAATGGGTTAAAGTGATTGTCCAGATAAATTTAGCTATTTAGCTCTGACATTCTTGCTCTTATAAGATTACACTATAGGTTAAGAGTCACCAATTGTTCCCGGCAGGAGTCATGGAGGCATAGGCAATTTGGTTGTTTAAGATTAAATTGAGATGATTGGAGAGGGCAGGTGATATCACTCACCAGTGTCTGCCTATCTCTTCCACCCTGAAGCAGCAACATGAAAGTGGAGCAAAAACAATAGGTGGGTAGTTTATGTTTATTTTTTAGTGTGAAACAGCTACCGATGTTTAGGGATATAACAAAGATTAACTTGGCAGGGATATCATAGTTGATAATAATCTGTTCTTTAAAAAGAGTTGAAATATTTGAGATTACTTTTTTCTGCGACAACATCATGGTGCATTATCTGTCAAGTTTATCTTTGCCACATCTATATTGACTGTATTGAGAGTTTGGGTGACCAGTCAATCAGGTATTAGTCACTTTAAGGACATACTGCACAGCAAACAACAAACCCAATCCTGTTCCGTCTGTATATTAAAACTCTACTCATTCACGGATTAGTCAGATATGGAGTCAGATGCAGTATTCATAATCCATTTAAAGGAAGAAAAGCAATTGTCTGTTCAAAGTAATCATATTTTAAAACTCAGTCACATGATAGCAATGGAATGACTTTTGGCTCAGATATACATTGAGTTCCTATTAACTCTTTTGACCTAATTCCTGTGGGTTTAGTGTGTGGTTAGATTGTAAATTCATATATGCTAACAAGAACTGTTGGCTGCATAGATCACTACAGGCCAATTTAAAAGGGTCTTCTCATCTCCTAACTTCCAGGTCTAGTGAAAGAAAAGAACAGGCTTAATATAACAGAGAGGTGATTGTTGTGCTTGCATTACTCTTTCTGTTACTTGTCCTAAATAGATCAGAGAGAATGTGCTCCGATATATTTAGAACTCCCATGAAAATGAACGGAGAGAGACACCCCTCATTATGTGCGCAGCTTGTTATAATCTATAACCCAGGAGTTAAGAGACAGGAATACCCCTTTAATCTTCTCTATCATGGGAGATTGATAGGCCTACAACTTTAACGTCATCACTTTCTACTGTTACAAAGTAGTGATGAGCGAACAGTAAAATGCTCGAGTCGAACCTCAAACTTTGAAAAGTTCGGTTCAAAGATTGAGTCGAACTCGAACTTCGAACCCCATTAAAGTCAATGAGAAAAGATGTTTGGGTTAATTTTTATACCTATACAGGTGAGGAGAAGCTTTAATTACCATCCATAACAGTACATCAACACTAGCCGCATTATATGGCAGGCACAAACATTGTAATGCGCCTAAAAATAATACACTGTGCGCCTCCATAACACAATGCATTTATCGAGGCACATTATATAAACTAGTAATGATAAAGTATGCGCCTCCGTAGATGCATTAAATAAACTACCAATGATATGTTATGTGCCGTGATTTGCGCAATGCACCGAAAGGCGCAATGTGTCTTTTTGGGTGCAATGTGTCATTTTAGGCGCATTATGTTTATTATGCAAGGTATACCTGATGCCAGATTTTTGAGAGGATCGAACTTTCAGCCGCACTTTTCACTGATTTAATGCACCTTAAAACTAGCACAGCGATGCCAATATTCGGACATGAAGACTATTAAAATAGCGTGTCAAACGCAATGTCAAACTCGAACATTTACTTGAATGATCGTTAAAAATTTTGGTTCGGCTCGAGTTCTAAAAAATCGGGAATTTCAACTTGAACTTAACTTTTCTTGAACGGTTCGATCAACACTATTACAAAGCCATAAGATCCAATACCGGAAAGTTAGTCATCAGTTACATGTTAAAGGGAGCAGGTCCAAAGAAAAAGGATTAAACATTTTTTGTTTTCACTCCATTGACCTGTTAGTCTTAGAGAGAAGAAGAAAAATGGAAAAATAATAAGCTTATGTGTGTCTTACGGAAAAATGGAAGAAACAAGATCACAGTCATAAGCATAAGAACCAGAGGGCTTGGAATTAAATTGGCTGATGATAATTAGCGGACTGTTGAGACGTGATCTCTACAGAGCAGAATCAGTAACAGTATCAATATTAGGATATGTTCACATGGCGTATTTTTACACATATTTTTTCCTGTATTTCACGCCAAAATACATGCCAAAATATGCCCCAAATTATGTACTAAACACTTCTCATAAACTGCAGTGTAAAATACATGCTGTCATTCACATGACACATATTTTACTTTTGTAATTTTCAGAAGCCTAAAAAGAATTGACATTTCAATTTAAGGCATATAAGCACTATGAAATAATAGGTATAGGTATTTTTTAAATGTAATTACGTGATAGCAAGCACCTAATTTCAACAACGCAACAAACACATTTGGAAGGCAAATACGATGTGTGAACATACTCTTATAGTGGTCAGGGTGAAAATTTCAAACTATGGGCCACATGTATGAAATCTGTCCAGGTCTAAAACTTACTTTGTTGCCCATGGCAACCAATCAGAGCACCCCTTTCATTTCATATAGTGCTCTGGAAAAATGAGAGGGGAGCTCTGATTGGTTGCTATGGAAAACTAGACAGTTTTCATACATGTGGCCTTATGTTTTAAACAGACAGTGGTGTGAGAAAAAAACCCTTGTAACGGGTATCCCTGCAATCCACAGCTCGGGTCATGGGCACACCCACATCCCCGCTATGCCTGCTGCGAGTGGCGCCGCGTCCCAGTCCTCAGGCCACGGGTGCACTCGCATTTTACGTCTCCTACTCAACTCACCATGCTCCTGTTGCTTGCCGAGCACACTCTTGCCCCCTAGGGCACGCAAGCGGCACTGCAGTTAAATTTAAAGGGACAGCGCGCCGTTAATGACTCTATTTAAGCCCTGCCCTTTCCTTGATTATCTGCCAAATCGATAGCGCCCTAGAGCCTTGAGAGTAAGTGTTCCATTATCATTTATTATTCTGTGTACCGTATTCCTAGCCTCCGTCCCTCAACCACGAACCTTTGCTGCCTGTCCTGACCTTCCTACCTGTCCCTGACTAAGAGCCTGTTTCACAATTTTGTACCACGCTTCCCCTTGGCTGCCACCGCAAGCAAGTCACATCAGGGGTAGCAACCTGGTAGTGTTCTGCCGCAGCAAGTCCATCCTGCCTTGCGGCGGGCTCTTCTGAATACTGGACCTACTTAGACTCCACTCCCTGATGTGGCTTTTACCACTGCTTGCAGTGGTCCAGTGGATCCACATCTCTGGTGTGCCATTTGGTAATCCCACCGTTACAATTCTTAAAAAATGTAAAAAATGTGATTTACACAATAGGTCACTTTCAGATTTTGACACATTCCATTGAAGCCTATTATAACCAGCCTAATGGTAAAAAAAAATGACATATACTGCTGATTCCCCATATTACAATAGAATGCAATATTTATAATCTACACCGATTTTTTTTCTGATTCATTGCTAACAATGATGCTGATCTGTGTCACATGCAATTAGCTTGAAGACCAATTAAATCAGAATGTGTATTTCACTAGTAAAAGACCTTTGACTGGCAAAAGACATTCAAAACATCCCTTTTGAGCCAGCGGGTAAGTACTATATAGCTGGATTGCATGTGCTCTATGGCTGTTTATTAGCTTTTCTCTGCAATACAGTTCTTTTATGACAGACAATATACCGTATATACTCGAGTATAAGCCGAGATTTTTCCTGCACAAAAAGTGTGCTGAAAAATCCCCCCTCGGCTTATACTCGAGTCACTGTCGGCGCTCGGGCGCTGCGACGGCCCGTGCACCGGCAGGGGCGCTTCAGTTATATGCGACTCCTCATGGAGCGCATATAGCTGAAGGCCGAGTCAGCTGACAGCGTCCGGGCGCTGCGATAGCCCGGGCACTGTCAGCGATCTCCCCCACTGTGTGCGACTCCTCCGGAGGTGGACTCCGGGCGGCCGCAGAGTCGCGGCCGTCCGGAGTTTCCGGCACAGGCGGCATGTGTCATCACGCTGCGTGCGTGGCCTGATGACATCACCCGCCGGTGCCGGGAAGACAGCGCGGGAGGCCGGACCGTGAGGAGGCGGAGCGGCGAGGGAGACAGAGCAGCGGGGAGCCAGGTAAGTGTTTTTTTTTGTTTTAAAACCCTGCCTACAGCCTACCTATAGGACCTATACCTGCCTATACCCTGCCTACAGCCTACCTATAGGACCTATACCTGCCTATACCCTGCCTACAGCCTACCTATAGGACCTATACCTGCCTATACCCTGCCTACAGCCTACCTATAGGACCTATACCTGCCTATACCCTGCCTACAACCTATCTATAGGACCTATACCTGCCTATACCCTGCCTACAGCCTACCTATAGGACCTATACCTGCCTATACCCTGCCTAAACCCTACCTAGAGGACCTATACCTGCCTATACCCTGCCTACAGCCTACCTATAGGACCTATAACTGCCTATAGCCTGCCTAGGGGGCCTATACCTGCCTATAACGATCTATACCATGCCTATAGCCTGCCTAGGGTGACCTAAACCATGCCTATAGCCTGCCTAGGGGGACCTATACCTGCCTATAACGACCTATACCTGTCTATAACCTGCCTAGGGGGACCTATACCTGCCTATAACAACTTATACGGGCCTATAACCTGCCTATGGGGGACATATAGCTGCCTATATCTGCCTATGGGGGACATTAAACTGCTTATATCAGCCTATATCTGCCTATGGGGGACATTAAACTGCCTATATCTGCCTATGTAATTTTATTGGTATCTGTTTTTATTTTTAAAATTCACCAGTAGCCGCTGCATTTTTCACCCTAGGCTTATACTCGAGTCAATAAGCTTTCCCGGTTTTTGTGGCAAAAGTAGGTGCCTCGGCTTATACTCGGGTTGGCCTATACTCGAGTATATACGGTAATTTAAATGTATGCATACACATGATAAATGTACTATATTTATTTGGACCTGTACTGTATGTACTGTGCTTGTATCTATGGCATATATGCTTCATGTTCTGTATTGCTATTTGCCTGTGCTAAATGTACTATTATGCTCTTTACCTGTATTACGTATACCTTTCTGCCTTCATTTGATTATGACGGTATTCTATATACACTATATTGTTCTCTGAAGAAGCTCCTGCCCTAAATAGTGTTGCTTAAAATGGCAGTTCAACAGCAGTTTAGCCAAAGTTGTCACAGAATTCGGGACATCCAAAATTCATATCCCAAGTCTATGGCAGAAAAAATGCAAGTGTTTTCTAGTCTCTAGCAAGCGCCTGCAGCACTATAATGTCTTCAATTTGGATATGAACACCATGAGACATCTGGAGCACATCTGGGCCAGATTTAGAGCACATATGGGCCACATCTGGGAAACCCCATTTTTAGGATAAGGGTTATGGTGAGAGTTACACTTAAATGTAGGCAGACACGTATGGAACTAGGGGCATTGAAGTGCATTTTTGCATCTATTTTTCAGTGTCAAATGTGCCTGAATGTATAAAAGGGGTTGTTGTGTGTTCAGAAATGGTGTATAAAGTTCATTGAATCTCGCGTGTGTGTTTGGCGCATTATGGAACTTAGTCGCATAAATAATGCGCCAAACATGTATAAAGGCTATAGATAGGCTGGACGTAAAAGAAAAGTCATTAGAATAACATGTCAGTGAATAGAAACTATGGAACTGATCTTGCTTGGTGAACCACAGGTCCCAGGCCGACCTGTGCTGTGCTGGCTCTTGCTGTATGTAAAATAAAGGGTGAGAGCAGCAAAAATACATTTCAAATTTAAGGTAGTAGAAATTTAAAAACCTGAACAACTTCATCAATGGGTTATTTAATGTAAAATTAGTTTTAGATTCTATTAATTTTAAATACATTTTATGGGAGATATTTTTAGCTTACTGTATATATTTTTTATATTAATTGTATATGATAATTTTTTTAATTAAATTTAAATAATTACATTTTATATAGTTTGATAATTATTATAAATTACTTTTTTATTATTGTACTGGTGTAAGTTGAGAAGTATTGGACATTTTTTGCCCTAACAGCAAATCTAGCTCCACTCGACTCCTCAGGCTCAGGCAGACAACATTAAAATAAATCTGCCTGTTCGAGCAGTAATGCTCCTCATTTTGCCGAACCATATTCATATATTTGTCTAATATTACAAGTGTGATGTGACACACCCCCAGAACGTCCCCTGATGTTAGGCGCATTAAAAAGTGTTGTATTATAAACAATGTGCCTAATACATTCGTTAGGCACATTAGACATAATAGCCGACTCACTTAGGCACATTATATGCCAGAAAAGGGGGAAAAACCCGATCATACATGTCTCCCGTAGAGTTGGACTAACCATAAAAGTTGGATTTAGGGTTAAGTTTGATTTTTTTGGGTACATTTTCTGGCTGACCCAAGTCTTAATTAATTAAATTTTGGCCGAATGTGACTTCAACTCAAATCAGAACCACAACAGTAATAGTCAACATAGTGATTAGTGGTGGTGGTCATTCTCCATCTTCCAAGATATTTTGCATAACTTTCATATTTATGGATGTGCTTTAACTATACCATTACACTGCTTATTGTCATTTATGTTCATATTTTCTTATTTTGGTTAATATTTTGGCAGTTTCAGAGCCAATTACATGTTTTCTGCACCAATGGGCCTAGGTAACAATTGGCTTTTCAGAATTAATGAATACAGTAACGTGACAGGACACTGTACCTACAGAAAATTCAATGATGTGTATATATTTCAAGAAGCCATGTATAACACAGTTTAGTAATCGTAACAACTGTAAACAGTATAACTGAATAGTGTTCTAAACACCCTGCTGAATATGAGTATGTATAGTGATATATTGTTATATCATGCAGTTCCATAGTTGTGAGTGTAACTTGTCATTTATGGACAGAGAGAAATAAAAGGTTTCAGTTTCTGTGTGTTTTATAAAGTATATCATTTGATACGATCCTTTTTATTTTCTGTTATACAGTAATAAAGAGCTGATATATAAACTGATGCTTTATAAACACAATTTAATATAAGAACATAAGTGTTTGTCTGGCATCATGTGGAGAATAGTCTTAAAAAAACAGCTACTTTATTTGTATGGTACAGAGTAAAAAGGCAAGACGAGACATAAGTATAGAACCTTATTCTCTTCAGTAGATAGACAACATGCAGAGCAAACACAACATATGAAAAGAGAGCAGTATTGGCTGAAATAGCAATTCAGTACACATTTTAGAAATATATAACAACACTTAAAATAGATGTAATACAGGACAAATAATTCTGTATTCTTGTTCTTCTTCAACTCGTATGTACCAACCTATAAATATCCATCTACATTATCATCAAACGTAGACTTTCAACATCACTAGATGTCATGCTTTGTGTTTAAATATGCAATTAGATGTAAATGAACAATGAACATATCCCAAAGGATAAGAAATACCAATACAAACATCCATAGCAAGTGTATTAATAGAGACAGAAAGAGATCAAGCTGAAGCTTCTGGGCAAACAATAAAAATTCTCAATGTAAAACTCAATCTTATTGTCACCTTGTTTCTCGAATAACCAAAGGTATGTCTTGTCATGAACAGTAGCTCGACTGAAATTTCTTCATATTTGGAGGTTTATTTGCCTAATGGTTTAGTATAAAATGCCTACTTCATTCCTTATATTAGTTGTTACAAGCTCACCTTATACCAGTTCTCAAACTGCAAGGTTGCACCAATGCATCAATTCAAGGTTGATGTCCTCTCACATCAAGTTTACACCAAAGTACAATGCCCTGATGCTTGAATTTTCAGACTTGTTTTTATATTGGTTAGGTTAGGTGTGGGGTAAAATCTGCAACAAGTGACATTTCAATGCAATTTCAATGTGATATCTAAAACAGGTGTCATGTTAGGTCCCAGTGGTAAAAGTTATAGACTACCTATTTCAGATCCCCAGATTTCTGATAACCAAGAAGTACAGAAGATGCGACTGAGGGAACGTAAAAGGAATTTTTATACAGTGCAATCTGGTGTCAGACTGAATCAACAACTAACACAAACGAATCAAGTAAAGTTTTAATAGGAATTCTATATAAGTGATGATATTATTTTAATGCAAGTAATTGTTCAAGCCCTCACCTGTTCCTGCTGTGTGCAGCTCCTGAGGAGGCTATTCCATAGATTCACAGCTCTTATAATAAAGAAGGCTTGCTGGTTTTGGAGATTGAACTTTTTTTGTTTTGTTTTCGAGGTGGAGGGAATACCCCCTTTGTATAGTGATTATTCTTTTATCAGCACTCTCTAACCTTTCCCATATTACAGAAGTATAATAAAGGTCATACTAAAACGGATGAAGAAAAAGAATGAAGCTTCTTCGCTTGAGAAAGAAGGGTTACACCTTTGAAACGTTGCAGCATAGGTGTGCTATCTGCCGAATGTTAGACGTCTTCTTGCAATCCACAATGGACTGCAGATGAGTGAACAGAGGCTCTATGCTGGACATTTAAAAATAAATATACCACAACATTTTTTCCACTATTTTTAAAGTTCGCTATGTGTGTCTTAAGAAGAAAGACAATGTTTTTTAAGAGCGTTGGAGTGGGCTCTGTTGGTAGCTCCTTGCTGTATAAGGTATACGTTTTGTATGGTGCTGTGACGGTTAACTATTTGTTACGATTTATCCTGTGCATGACAAGTGGGGAAAGAACAGGATATAAAGGCATATTCCATAGAAACAGATGCTTAACACTTTACCTGTGCATGATAGGTGGGGAATGAATAGGATATACTGGCAGCTTATTGCGAAAAGAACACATATTCCATAGAAACAGGTGTCTAGCACTTTACCTGTGCATGATAGGTTGGGAATAAACAGAATATATAGGCAGTTTATAGTGAAATGAGCACATATTACATAGAAACAGATGCCTAGCACTTTACCTGTACATGATATGAGGGGAATAAACAGGATATAGAGGCAGTTTAAAGTGAAATGAAAAAATATTCCATAGAATCAGGTGCCTAGCACTTTACCTGTGCATGATAGGTGGGGAATGAGCAGGATAAATAGGTAGTTTATAGTGAAATGAAGACATATTCCATAGATAAAGGTGCCTAGCACTTTACCTAGGCATGATAGATGGGGAATAAGCAGGATATATAGGAAGTCTACAGTGAAATGAACACACATTTCATAGAAACAGATGTCATGTCTTTACATGTACATGATAGTTGGGGAATGAACAGGATATATAGACACTTTATGGTACAATGAACACATATTCCATAGAAACAGAAGCCTAGCATTTTATCGAGTTATTTTACCTTCTTCATGCTATCCTCTTTAAGTCCTTACCAGTTACAGGTAAATGATACAGTTTTTGATTGTACATTTTGAATTAATGTGTGAAGTTAGTAGCATAGATCAGATGCCTTAAATGGGGTTTCCATTCTGAAATAAAACATCTCAGCCATTGATGGAGGTTATAAAACCGAGAAATAAAATGTAGGGCTTCATGTATGAAAACTGTCTAGGTGTAAGATAGCCTTTGTTGCCCATAGCAACCAGTTAGAGCTCATCTTCTATTTCATATAGTGCCCTGAAAAATAAAAGGGGGCTCTGACTGGATGCTATGAGCTCTAATTGGTTGCTATGGGCTCTGGTTGCTATGGGCAACAAAGAAAGTCTTAGACCTAGTTTTCATACATGTCCCCTGTAACTTTTAAACCTATTACATTCAAGCCATACCAATCCCAGGGCTTATGCTGATGATGACATACTGGTCACATGAAGCTGCAAACAATCACAGGCTTTAACAGTCACATGTCATTAATCTAAGAATAACACATGTACATAGAGACTTTTACTTGCCAACTTTTAAAATCGGCCATCGGGGAGATTTGAGGCTGCAGGTGCGTAGTGCACCCTATATTTAAGGTCACGTTTACTACCCCCAACTGTGTAAAGGCTCTGGAAGAAAGCTAATTGAGGGGTTTGGCATCATCCATGTTTCCTGGACATTGGATAGTGTATTCGGCACCCAGGAGAGCTGGGAGATGCCGGTAAACTGTGCCTGAACTTAAACCATTACACTACTACCAATATTACCACCATAAAGTGACCATATATTGGTAGATACCAGTGTACACAGACTCTGCAGACTGCATATTTCCACCATATAGTGACTATATAGTGGTAGAAACCAATGTACACAGGCTCTTCAGATGTTTAAGTCATTACCATGCAGTTACATCCAGGGACTCACTGGATACATCTTTGATGACTGGAGTTGTTCTCTTTCGCTTTTCTTCTGCATACTGTCCAGACTACCATGATGACTTCTCCTGGCCATGACTCGTCCCTACAGAATTTACCATACACATCCAAGAATTCTAATTTTTCCATCACTTTCCTACCTGTGCTCACCTCTGTACAAACATGGAGCGCTAGGTGGGGTGGCTATGTGGTGATAAGTGGAGGGAAGTGATAGATGGAGGTTATGGGGAGGTCATGAGGTGAGGTTGAGGTGAGTGGTCTAAGGAGTGATAAGTGGGGGTTGTATTTTGTTTTGGCACTAGGATGTATAACACCATGGTGGAGCAAGGGTGGGAGAGAGGAGTACAGAGCTCCCCCTGCAGATTGTGCTGCAGCTGTGGTCTGTGCCCTGCAGAATCATATTGTGCAGCTTGAACTCCATACCCTGTAACCCTAGAAGATCAGCTGCAAGCATGATCTTCAGAGTCTGCAGGGATTGGAGTTTAGTACTGTCATGTTTTTATTTTTATACAGGTTTCCCCTTTGGACTATGTTGGACTCATGGACCATGTTGGATCACATTGGATTGATTTCTTTAATAAAATTGTCAAAGATGGTTGTTGTTGGGGAGTGTTTATTTAAATACAAGTTTTTTTTTCTGTGTTATGTGTCCATTTCCTCCCCAATTATTTTCCAGTGTTAGTAATGGAAGTGTCTGATGCTTGCTGTCAGCCAGTGGTGTTTTTTGTCACCACAAATCTGACACTAAGCCCGTGTCACTATTACCATAGTACCCATCGCACCAAGGGTACTGGAAGAGCTGGGTTACCATCAGAAGAAGACACTCTAATGTGATGGTCTGCTTCTGAGGCGGCTGTGGGCTAGTATTTTTAGAGTAGGAAGGCACTAGTATCCATAGACCTTCCCATTCTGATACTATCAGGCCGCAGCTGTCATTTTTACCTTGGCTAGTCATGGTTATTTTTTTTTAAATAATGTATTGAGAATCCAAAAATGGGTTACTAATGTAATCATTACAGTGGATGCCCATGTTTAGATTCTCAATTAATTAATAAATGTTACGGAAAAAAATCATGTTAGTCCCCCCAATTTTCCATTACCAGCCAAGGTAACCGATACCTGCAGCCTGATACTATCAGTATGGGAAAGTTCATTGATACTGGTCCCTTCCCATTCTAAAAATACCAGTCTGTAGCCATCCCAGAAGCGGACCATTACATTAGAGGTTCTGACAGACACCCGGGTCCTCCCAGTACCCTTGGTGCATTGGGTAATGGGGTAATAGTGGAACGGGGTTAGTGTCAGACCTGGGGTGACAAAAACCACAGCTGGCTGACACCAAGCCCCAATGATAGTAATGAAGAGGTGTCTGACACCTCCATTACTAACACTGGAATAAATGGGGGGGACACAAAAAGCACAAAAAAGTTTTATTTAAATAAGCACTACCGGACTAAAGCCCACTTAAACCATTTTATTAAATAAATAGGTCCAAGGTTAATGCAGCAAAGTCCACCGAATACAAATTAGTCCAAATTGGAACCTGTAAGTAAACAAATGTTACACAAATACACATATATGGGCTAAATATTCCATACAGCATCCTGGAAAGCTGTGTGAAGGATGGCCATCACCCAGCTTTCCTGGACACTGGATATTCTATCCTACATGGAGGAAAGTTTGGTGATTTCCCCAATCCCCAGTGGTTGGATCCAGTTTTCAAATCATAGGAAAGCTGGATGCCACTTGTGGGGTAGGGGCATTAACCAGCTTTTTTAAGATAGGAAAAGTATGTGCCCGTTGCTCCAACCCCCCCTCTACTTTCTGAACCCCCCTCTGACCCCTCAGTACTCTAACCCCCTCTCACCTCCCACTCTAAACATCATCCTCCACTCTAAAAAAAACTCCCCACCACACTTTAACCCTTTTCCCCCTCTCTAAATCACCCTTCTGCCACACCCCTCTAACCCACCTTTCGCTCTCTAAACCCACGCTTTCCACTTTAACCCACCCTCTCCCACTCTAACCCACCCTTTCTTACTCAAACTCTCCCTGTCCCACTCTGTACCTCCCTTATCCCACTCTAAGCCCCCTCTCTCACTCAAACCCTCCGTCCCCCACTCTAAACCTCCACTCTCTCACTCTAACTCCCACTCTCTCACTCTAAGCCCCCTCTCCCGTTCTAATCCCCCTCTCTTACTCTAACCTCCCTCCCACACTCCAGCCCCCTCTCCCCAGCAATGTACTGAGGATGCTGCCAGAAGAATGGAGTGATGGAGGGGTAAGTTGGAGTTTGATGTGCCCTGCCGCCCCACTGCCTCTCCATTCACTGCTGTTATTGTTGGGGTATGCCACAAATCCACTACAGCCGCGCATCCCCTTGTCACTGCTGTAGCCCATCTTGTGGGGGAAGGGCTCACAAGTGGCAGTAGCGAGTGTGGGGGGGGGAGTGTAGTGTAAGAAATAAACATTAAACATCACCCTGCTGCAACCCTCCACCTCAGCATTTAGTGGTATCAGGCAGGATCTCATGGCGCAGCCTGATGCCACTTGTATGTAAAGAACCTCACACAGTCAGGTTTGCCACCTTTCCCGAAAGTGCGGGAAATCTCCTCTATTTGCGGGAGTCTCCTGGACAATCCAGGAGGGTTGGTAAGTATGCATTTACTTTAGTATACTAATTGTTCATTCTATTAGAAACTGCACATTTATCCTGACCAAAAATATATATCATTACTTATACAGGTCTAAAAACAAGAGAATCAAATATGTATCTGTATATATGGAATACTTGTAAATTATTATAATTTACAAGTAAATACAAGTAAATAAATATAATTTAAAGTAAATAAACTGCTCATATATGTGTATATTACCAAATGACATTCACATATTTACCGTTTGTTCTAGTTTTTCAAATCATAAGGGGCCTTATGTGAACCTGCTTATATGGAATACGTGTGAATTCCAAAAAAAGGATGCAGAAACAGCATCCAAGTTTTGTCTACAGCACTGTAGAATACAGCAGCACTATAGAAATAAGAAATATCGATCAATAATAAATATAGTCTGTTCAAACCATCTCTAACAAACAACAGAAACTCTATAGGTACTTTTTAAATGCAATAGGTATTCAGTTATAAACTGCTGAAGAACTCAGCTCATTACCTTAAATTAATAGGCACCTGTTTCTATGGAATATGTGTTCATTCTATTATAAAATGCCTGTACATTCTGTTCATCCCCCATCTATCATGTACAGGTAAGAAACTTGGCACCTGTTTCTATGGAATATGTTTTTTTTTTTTTATATAACCTCCCTATATATCCTGTTCATTTGCCACCTGTCATGCACAGCAGAGGTGTAACTTGAAACTCCTGGGCCCTGATGCAAAGAATGAAATAGGGGCTTCCAGTTACCATGTAGTGGTGTCTTCTTATGAGACAGAAGGGTTTTTAGGCCCCCTCAGACTGCTGGGCCTGGTAGCGGCTACTACCTCTGCATCTATAGCTGAGCCACTGATGCACAGGTAAAGTGCTTGCCACCTGTTTCTATTTGAATAAGTGTTCATTACACTATAAACTCTTCATATATTATATTTACTCCATCTTTATTTAGCACTGGAAACCTTATTTACTTCCCCTTAGCTCTATATCACTTATTAATAATGCTTTTCTTTTCATTCTTTTTCTTCATGCTTTTTAGTATGACCCATATAATAAGCTTAAATTTCTTCTATGACTTTGCAGTAGTTTATGTGAATGAGAATTATGTTGTGAACATTCCTAGTACAAATATGATCCAGTTCTTCCTTTTGCACTGTGGAATATGTTGATGTCCTAATCACTGAATAATAGGGCCTTTTGAGGATAAGTTCCACTTATAAACAAATACAAAAACAATTGTTCATATATAATTAAATACCTTTCGAGAAAACTAGGAAAGGAAATTGGAGCACAGACTTGACAAAAATGCATTCTCTTTGAAAGGTTTCTTTTCATTTCTGATACCTTTCAAGTCGAATGTATCCAGAGAGAGATAAACAGAAGCAATTCAAAGCATAGCATTTATGCCTCTCATGGCTAGCTCTCCTGTGTATCTTCTGGCAGTAGAGCATGGCTGGGCAGGTGGCAGTCAATTCTAAAAATGGAGGAGAATGTTACCACAAGGGAGACTAATATAAAAATCCTATTTTTTGGTAGATATAGAAACTATTTGATTGCATGAGATCATCCAAGGTGAACTGTATAAAGTATCACTGTGTGTTTTGATTGTATTCATTGTCCATTTGTTGTTTGTAGAAGAGTTTACAATCTCTCATAAATGAATGCTGCCTATTAGTTAATTACTTGACATAGATTGATTGATGATCCTCTTTCAATATCTGTAGTTTTAATACAGCTAAAATACATATATTCCCTATATAATATGACCTTTCAGAACAACATATTTATTACACATGCAGGTGCTATTTTTATGCATAATATAATAATATACAGCTTCTTTTCTGGTTTTGTGTGCATGAAATGTTTAACCCCTTAAGCCAAACGCCTGAAAAGTATTTAATGGCCAGAACATTTTTTTAGTTCTTGCCTCCTTGCGTTTCAACAATTGTAACTTTTTTATTTTTTCAATTATGCAGTTGGATCAGGCCTCGCTTTATTCGAGACAAGTTGTACTTTATTGGGGAATAGTTTACGTTCACTTATAAATTATTGCAGATTTTCTTTTTACATTTTTTTTTGTTTTTTTAAGTTTTTTTTAACACCATTCACATTTCAAATTTAATAACTTGTTAGATTAATTCTACAGGTTATTTCGGTCATGTGGATACCTAATAGGTGTAGGGTTTTTTGTGTGTATAATGTATGCACAATTATTTTTTATTAAATATTTATTTTTATTTTATTATTTATTTTTATTTTGTTACACTTTTCTATGTTTTTTCCTTTTTTTTTTTTAATCCCATGAAGCGAGAACTGTGTTACTTTTTTTTTTTTTTTACACTTATTAATGTATTAGCATATTCATATATGGTTATATGATATAATCTGTGTCAGTATGACACAGGCAGTGATCAGGACAGCTCACAGTCTGTCCTGATCAATGGCTTCTTACACAGACAGCCCTAGGGCTACTCTAGGTCCCCAAGGCTGACTGTGCAGCCATTGCCCAGGCTCTGTTGGGTCACCGGATGTACCGATCACCCGACAGAGCAGGGAAACCCTTCGATTGCGCTGCGGTGACGAACCGCGGCAATCAAAGGGTTAAAGTACTGGGGAGCAGAGGTTCCCTCGCTCCCCGATGCTCACAGGAGCTGTGCTGGGATCAGGGCTGTGTAGTACAGCCTGATCCCAGCGCTACTGCGACGCCTGGAGCCGCAAATTCTGATGTCTGCAGCAACGTCAAAAGACGTTGATGCAGACGAACGACCTGAAATGCCCAATGTTAAAAGACAGTGGGCGATCGTTAATGAGTTAAATAACACTTAAAAGGGTTGTCTTGCGAAGACAATCCCTGTCCATATATCCTATGAGGGAGAATAGAAATCAGAGAGGGGGAGGGAGGGTCTCCCACTTGGGACCCCCTCTAAGGGCCGAGGCTGTACAAGCAGCTCTTGTTATGAGGAGTGCAAGACGACTTTGTATTACAAAAATAGTCATTTATCTGAAATACCTGCCATGTACTACTATATTTCTACTCTTAGGCCATAGCTTTGCCTAGAAAAATCAGCTGCCACATTTTCAGTTGGTGATGAGACAATCCTTTTAGCCCATTACCAACATTTTATGAAATGCTGACAGGCACCGGGATGGTGCAGGCATGGGAACTCACTGCAACCCATCAGCAATAGGTGTCAGCTGAACAATACAACTGACACTACTCCAATGGCAAGGATTAGCGAAAATTACTAATTTTTTACACATTGTTATTGCATATATGAGTGATCAGAGGATCACACTCAAGTTCCTCATTGGGTAAAAATAGGTCAAAAAGTTTTTTGAAAAAATAGAAAGTTTGGAAAAAGTAATTCAAATAAGATTTTTTTTTTTATCCCCTACAAAGTCTCTTATAACTCAAACCACATAAATATCACATTATTTAACCTTCTCAGTAAACTATAATGAATAAATGTCAAAAGAGTTGTTTAATGTACCCAAAGTACCAATAAAACCATTTGTACATTTAAAAAACATATTTTCATTTGCAAAAGTAGTGAATTAATGGTGCCAATGCAATCCTGCACTGTTAAACCCCTTAGATGCCCGCGGCAAAGATGGCTGCGGTGTCTGAATCAATGAGAAACGGCATCGCACCATTTCTCACTTCAATCGGGACGCCCGCGGCACAACATCGGGTCTCCCTATTGGTTAACATGGCAGCTGGTAGCCTTGTGAAGGCTTCCACTGCTGCCATGTTTTTTTCTACCACTTCCTGCCTCAGGCAGGAAGTAGTAAAACCGCCATCTTTGTACACTCTAATGCATCGTGCAACAATGCATTAGGCTGTATGAATGATTTAATATATTGCTGTTCTGATTCTACTTTGTTTCAGAGCTGGAGCAGATCTTATCTCCAGCTTGTATATACTAGCTTCCCTAGGTTACCAAACATCTCTCTCTGCTCTCTTTGCTGCAGCTGTGGTGGCCATCTATGGTGATGTTACTCCATACTGATTCTTATCAGCAGCACAGGAGGTTGTTTATCATTGTTACTGACAAACTTTAATCCCTTAAAGGGGATTTGCCGAGACGAAAGATTCTTACCTCTGTCCTTAGCACAGGCAGAATTTCAACAAATCACGCTGAGACATGAAGCTGCAGAGGAGAGAGGGTGGGTGCCAGTGAGGAGTGAGGAATCCAAGGGAGCGTCTCAAAAATTAAGTGACATAATACACAGTACACGAGGGGATTCTCAATACAGCAAGACACAGCCTCAGACTGCACTGTCAGGAGGAGCCTTATCTGCTAAGAAGCTAAAGTAAACAAAACACGGAGCTGAAAGAGAGAGAGACAGACTGCCAGAACACAAAGCTGCATAAGGGATCCTGTGACATGTTCACTCAAATAATCAAACTATAACTTGTGGTTTCTGTGTACAAAAGACAACAGCTTTTCTACACAGCAGCTTGAAAGCTTCTTCATGTTCTCTGTCATCAGATAAAGCAGGGATCTAATCACTCTACAACTAGTTTATTCTGTATACAAAAGAAAACATATTGCTACCCGGTGCCTTAAAAACTTCTGCAGCTCAGTCTCATCAGATAAGAAGTGTGATCTGCGCAAGCCCGGCCAGCAGACAGTAGCTCTTGTCAGGTCGTATCTAATAGAAGCTTTGAAGTAACCAAGGGCATGTAAGGAAGGCTGTAGCTCTCTCAGACTGCAATTTTTGTAATCACATATATTTAGAAAAGTGACTAAAAACCCATTTTGGAGGATCCCACGTCAACATTACATCGTGGAATAACCCCTTTAAAGCTCTGTAACATTCTGCCCTGGTGCTTTAAACATTTTGTTAGCAATGTGACTCTAGCAGGGTCAGCTAGGAATAGCATAACTGATATGCCAATCACTGCTGTAGAACCACTCACAGTGTACTAACCAGAAAGTGGAAGCCTGAAGCTGGCTGTGGCTCTTTGAAATAACCTGATGAGAAAATCCCTTTAAGGTTTTTAAATGAGAATTTCAAAAGATATGAAACTTATAACCACAGATTTATACAGAGCACTTTTCCTGTTTTGTTTCTTGCTTAGCATGAGACATTCAGACTACTCTCTTTGTCATCATAAACTTCCTGTATGCATCAATGGTGCACAACATGGGATGTCTTTGTTGGCAATTATTCATAAACCAGTTTGTTTAGGAACATAAAAGAGGACTGCTGCAGCCTATGCATGATGCAACACAAGTGAAGAGTCCTGCTATAAACAATATTGCTTTCCAAGACTCGATGAGTCCCAAGCAAATTGAGGATTTGTTACATCCAATAGAGGGAACTTGAGTTTTCAGATCTTGCCATATTGATTTGTGATATGCAGATATTTGTGGGGTTCAAAAGGGTGATTTCTAATCCTCAAACACCTACATGGTGCTTTCCCAAGGAGAGATATTCCCCTTTCGGAGCCACTCATTGCTTCCCACTCATCCAGCCAGTAAGCTCTGCTCTGCACTGAGGAGGGGCAAAACCCCCAAAACACCTGTCTGCAGATAAGCAACACTGGTTTGGCTTGAATTCCTTTTGTTTTCCAAGACTCGGTGGGCCACAAGCAAATTGAGGATTTGTTACACCCAGTAGAGGGTGCTTGAGCTTTCAGTTCTTTTTCCATAATGCCTTGTGATATGCAGATGCCCGTAGTGTACAAAAAGGCCATTTCAAATTCACACACACCTATATAGTGCTCTTCCCAAGGAGAGATATTCCACTTTCTGAGCAATATCACTGTATGAAGACAACTGAAGCGTCATGAAACTAAAGCGTCATGAAGTGGTGGAGGTATAACAGGTGGCAGGAAATATTTTCATCATGGGAACCTAGTTGAGGGGGTATTCCAATCACACTGATTGGAACATATAGGTAAAGGTGAATAAAGATTACCACATACATTGCTGTTCTGATTTTGCATCCTTCTAAGAGTGTGAGCAGTTATTATCTTCTGCTTATTTACAAAAATGTTCTAAGCTGCCGACCACCTCTATTTGCTCTAGCAGTCCTGGATGAGATGATGATGTCACTCCCTTCTGTGTCTTATCAGCAATACACAAGCTTTTTTCTCTTTCTTACTGATAACCTTTAACTCTTTAGAGCTCTGTAGATTTGTGCCATGCTGTTAAAACCTTTCCATCACCAATGTCCCTAACATGCTCAGCTACAGATGACAGAGCTGAAATGTCAGTTCCTGCTATAGAACCAGCCAACAGCCTGAAGAAAAGTGGGAGTCTAAAGCTGGCTGTAACGAGCAGGCTCTGTTAAACAGCCAAATAGGAAACCCCAAAGATTTTTCTCTGTTTCGATATTGACTCTTTTACTTTGTTTAGTATTAGACTGAAATTCATTGGTTATTGCCACGATTGGCGCCGTAATTTTTTCCGCGCCATTTGCGCTACAATAAGGGACGAATCTGTCTGGTCTTACGGAATCACTGCCATAGGACTGGAATGTATGGTATCTACTGGCCTTTAAAACCCCGCAGAAAGTGCATGCAAATTATTTAGGACTTTGCCATAAATTGTTTGTCTATTGGTCTTATAAGTAACTGTACACATGCGAACTATGAAGAAAGTCCACACTTTTCACGATTTTCTCATCAATAGTGTAGTAACAATTTTGTAGGAATATCTTGACACATCCTTAGTTGAAATTCATTGGATTCACCACATCTGTAGTTTTGATTTACATTTCAAGCTTTCTATTGTAAGCACTACAATTTTTTTTTTTGTTTTCTTTTAAGGAAAATCACTGCACATGACTTGTACAGCCTATTCTTTTTGGCTACTGTTGTCAAAACCATTACAAAAGTCATTTGCTAAATTATTTAGAATTTGTCCATTTTTTTTTACCTTTATTGAGTCTTATAAGTAACTGTGAATAAACATATGAAACTATGAAGAAAAGTACAACTTTTCATTTTCTCATCAATGTGTAGTTAACAATTTTGTTAGGAATTCTTACCACATTTTTGTTGCATTCTTGGCTGGATCTCAGGCTCTGCATGCTGTATTGTTTAAAAATGATTCACATCTTCAATTTGCTTTTCTTATTGTTAATATCTTACAATTGTTTTTTTTTTTTTTGTTTTTTCTTTTAAGGAATATATACAACTGACAAAATATTACAGCCTTTCCTTCTATTACTGTATCGTCAAAACCATTACAAAAGTCATTTTCTACAACATTGAGTTTCTATTATATTTGCATTCATTTATACTAATGGGATACGAAAGTGCAATCATTGTTAGTCTAGATTAGATGAATAATCTAAGAAAAAGAATTAGAATTATTTTTTTTAGTTCTCCTGCATTTGCCCTCAGATAGAAATGTTAAATAATTCTGCTTTGCATACTATAGTAGAACACATTAAGTGGCCAACTACTCATTTTCTAATCAGGAAATAGGGTTCTTCAAATGCATTGTTATTTGAACAGATCACAAAAAGGATATCTTCTACACACAGGTATCGGCATCATGAAAATGTGATTTTCTAGTGGTTCAAGCTGCATATTTTCTACATATGCAAATATTTTAGTAGGTTAATATGCAGGAACAGTGCATGATATTTTGGCACAGGATAAAATCCTTTATAAGTGTGGAAATACACTTATGAATCCTATTTCATAGACTCTTTGATGCAGCAAGGAGCATTTTAATTGCCTTAGCTCTCCTCTGTTCACCTTGGACATTCTAAAGAGATTATAGATTCATAAAACACTCTGAAGTAGTCTTCACGGAAGGAAACAAGTTAAACATACTGGATGGACATGGTTCCTTTAAACATGCAGTATACATAGCTGTCTGGACTGGGTTTAGTGATATGTTCTAAATCTATTGACTGCAGTATGTTAGACAGGGGAGCTTCATATTACTCAATTCATGGCTATTTGAAGTCTTTTGTACTGGCCATAAGGTTTAGCAACTTATATATTAAATTATTCTATCAAATTAGTTTTTTTTTTTCATTATGTACTATAATAATAGGATCACATTATGATATTCTGATTCCTTCTTCAAAGAAAATCAGGAGTTGGTGGTGGAATAATATGACATATAGAGGAGGTGTGTGGCACTCTCTTATGTGGCTCATTGACTCATAGAAGGGCATTGCAGCCCCACTATAGAATATAAAGCAGGGGTCTCAAACTGCGGCCCTCCAGCTGTTGGGAAACTACAACTCCCATCATGCCCCCTGTTATAGATTATATAAATGCATGATGGGAGTTGTAGTTTCCCAACAGCTGGAGGGCCACAGTTTGAGACCCCTGATATAAAGAATATCCACGGCAGACAATACTTTTATGCTAATTAAGTAGAAACTTTATTCAGAATTTCAGAAAACTGGCTGATTGGAATTGTCCACCAGAAAATTGTCTCATCCCCCATTGTGACCTCCATGACTAGAGTCTAAAATGGACCAAAACATCGCTTATTTTCACCTACCATATTTCACTGGGCCTGTGTACTGGTAATATAATGTCAATCCTTAATTTGCATAAAAGTATTTATGTGCTTTACGTATATTTCATGCAGAGGACAATGTCACAGCACCCATTTAGACCTTGCTGGTGCTAGCGTCCATTGCTGAGGCTGTCTCCTTTGCTGATTCCTTTTTCTTTGTGGCTATGACACAGGGGTGTCATTACCAGTAGTTTGCATCTTTATCAAGACAGCCCATAGAGCCCCTTAGCACAGAGGACCTTGACATCAGCTGATGTAAGCCCTATTTTGGAACTTCTTCAACGCTTTTGGCATTCTTAAAAATAGTACTGTACAAAGGAGATGAAACAAGGATTCATGCAGCATTGGGGATATGTTAGCACTCTGTTGGTGCATTCGGGACATGGGTTTGAACTTGGCCAGGTCAAGTTTATCTTGATGTCTTCCAGGTGCTTTAATTTACTTCCACACTGCAAAAACATGCCCAGATTAATTTCCGTTCTATCCCTATAGAGTACATATGCATGTCAGAGAAATTAGATTGAAATCCCATAGGAAAAGATGCTAATGTGAGTGCATAATGTTTTGGAATAGGTTAATAATAAGTAAAAAGTAAACCTCATAGTGATATCCCATTAAAAGTACAATGACAAATAAAATCAAGTTTGTGAGTGAAAACATGATAGGACGTATATCCCCTGAATTGTACAGTGTTTTCAGCAGATTTATATCATCTATTACTCTGGAATGATTTTTCTCCTGTGCAGCTTAATTCTTTCAGCAATGAATTTTCCTGCCTGACTTCTAATCTTGCGGTATGTGACATATTTCATAAAACACTTGAAGTAAACTAACAAAAGAAATTTAGTACCCTCTGAAATCTACAATGTATACCAGAAGTACATTAGGAACATTATCAACATACATATTCATAAAGCAACAGAAAATTCCATTAATCCTGACACAGAAAGCAGCATTAATTTAATTTATAACCACATTACTATTTAATTAGTATGTGTAAATAAATGGCAAATCTTGATTTTATTCAAACTAATATCATTAAAGTCGTGGTATTACTCATGGAACCGTCGCTCCAAGTGTTCAGCAGTCTAACTAATTTTTATTATTGCACCCCTGAAATGTATGCGCGTACCCTAATGGCTGCTATCTATTTTAAGCGGATCATACCGAATGAAAATTCACAACACTCAGAATGGAGGTCTGGAAATTTACAAACAACCGTATATTAAAATGTCATGAAACCTAGCATAAATCACTGAAGCTCAAGTTAAAATTTAATATAAGAAATCTATGATGTTTTGCTTTGTGAAAAAGCAAAGTGTTCCCACTCACTGAATACATCTGACTTAATTATTTTTAAGGAGTTACAGTGTTTGAAGTAACAAAAAATTAATCCCTTTTACGTGAACTGCAAAACTGTTTTTTGTTTTGTACAAAAGTGTACAAATGAACTTCTCTGCATATCCATAGATCCTGAAGAAAATAATGTATCCATGGCTGGATAAAAACTGTACAAAAATAATAGAGGACAGGCAAAATAACCAAAAGTCATAGATAACGTAAAAGTACATAAGAATTTGTCAACTTTATGGCTGGGGGTTCACAAATGAATCCACCATTCAGAAGATTTACCAGCTCTAAAGTCCCTTATGCTTGTATCAAAATTCAGATGTTTTGCTCAAGTTCAAGTAACACATACATATCTATTACTGACTTGATAACAATAAATGTGCATAAACATATTGGTCATCTGATCTTCTTTACGTCTCCTGTCCTTCGGTTTGAAGACATGATAGGAGACGTGGCCAGCACATTGATCAAAGCATTTGCTTAGGTTGCCATACAATACTCAAAGCTTACACATCCAATTAGCATTTTATGTGTTGTATGGTTATGTTATGGTTTTGGTGTTGTATAATTATGGTTTCCTTGAACAGAAAAAGGAGAAACAAATTGAACGATAGTGACTGGAAGAAAAACACTGCAAAAATGTTACAATCTTTCTAAAAATGATATGTGTAAAACCAAGAACAGAATACTGATAGAGTAAAATGCAGAAACAAATTGACATATTCCGGGTGACATGTATGATTTTTGGCGGCCAGGCACCATTTTTTTGCGCGTATTAGTAGCGTAGAATGCGCCTGAATCTATGAACCTGTTCTACTGTGGTCATAGATTTAGCGCTTTCTAGCTACTAAGTGACAGTTCTGTCTCAGGTAAACCTCTTTTAAAGTGGTCTACCTGTTCCAGCAGTAATGCTCCTGGATTTGCCATTATGTGCAGCTTCATACGGTTGTAGTGCTACACGCCTCCAGCACACCCCGATCTCAGGCGCATTACAAAGTGCCGTAGGCGCTTTGTAATGCGCCTGATCTTGGAGTACGCCTGTTTAAAAATATAGTGAACAGGGCTGCGCCAGTAGTCAAGCTGAAAAGAAGCCAGAATACTGGCGCAGCCCATACATACATGTCGCCCTCCATGTCTAAATTTTGTTCTTGAATTGTGAAAAGGTTTTAGGTTGGCTATGTATTGGCAAATGTCTTTCTGACACTAGAAGTGGGGAGGCATTTTGCCATACTGGAGGTGTGAAGTAACTCAGGCACCTTATCTAGAGTTTATACATGCCATCCTTTCTTTTTTCATAAGAGAAAAGTTTTCATATAATAAACCCACTTATAGTTCAGCTTGAAGAACTTTTTAACTGTCCGTTTCAGAAATAAATTTGACTAATGTAATTTTTCCTTGTTCAAATATGAATCTGTTATTTGAACTTGAGATTGATTTAATGGATATGAGGTTGCTCATTTTATATCTAACCCCAAAATTTATTCTATTTTGTCAAAATATAAAATATCATAATTGATAAGCTAGAACATAATCATAACAGATGGAATTCGTTCTTAGAAGATTATAAATGACAATTCATGTGTGAAACAGATCAGTACCCATGCTGAAATTAAGAAAAGGAATTGGGAATCTGGCAGAAAATCAAAACTAAAGAATACCAGATACAATGTATTCCATGCCAAAATATCCAGTTTTCTGTCAAATATTATGTAATAAAGAGAAGATAATTATTTACCTTACAGTTATATAAAAAAAATGTGAAATAGTTACTAGTATAAATGTAAAAAGTCAAAATCAATTATAACATAAAAAACTTGCTTACAAAAATACTTATTAAAAATAACCCAGGCAACATGACAAAAATATGGACTCATTCTGGATTACTAATCATATGTAACGTTTATTCAAATACTTTATTGAAGCAAAGTCAAAAAACATACAGGAAAATGCAGACAGTCCATAAAAATTGTAAACTGGGATTAGATCCTAGGGGCCATGAGGGACATTAAAAAGTTCAAAACAAACAGCTGAACAGACTTGATACCCGGAGGAACACCACAAGAATTGCAGACTTAAACCAGGAGGAATACCAAGGGAACTGCAGACTTGAACCAGGAGGTGCACCAGAGGAACTGCGGACTTGAAAACAGATGAGACCTGAACCAGATGGGCAAAAGACAGGATACAGGGAAGAATGGCCAGAAGACAGAATATAGCCAACAGGCAGAGGTCAGCCCCAGGCAGGAACAAAAACAGGAATACAGATGGCCAGAGACACTGTGCAGGAGGCCCCTGAGTGCAACAAATGACAAGGCTAAATAGTTCCCCCAGAGAGTGAGATAGCCAGCAGCTGTGAGTGCTGAGGGCAGGTTAATTACAGTCCTGTTGGAAGGCATGGAGAGCACTGAACATCCTGCACAGCAGCCCTTAGGCCAAAAGGCATGATGTAGGCAAACCATTACCACATATTTGTTGTTATGCATATTTTTTAAATAGAAAATACTTCCATTTACTATATAAGGAATTCTTAGATTAACAGAGAGTGATCCCCTTTTCAGCATCCTCTTCATTTGTTCTTCACTTGGACAAATATATAGGGATTTCACATTCTCTGGAGTACTTTACCTGCCGTACATTATGCAGTCAATCCATTGGTATAAATGGACATTTTGCAATGTTTAGTTGTTCCTGAGGTAGTGCTGCAGGGTAATATAAAACTGCTGCCGGATTCCACACAGATAACAGTTTTTCCTATTGCTAGGTGCCCCAGCAGGGGGAGACTTTGTGATTAGCTTATTTTAAAGGCTTGTGTTTAATATGTAATAATTTTCAAAGCAGGTACGACCTTTTAGAACTTGTATATATAAATTATTTGAGGCCTACCAGAAATATGCAAATATGTTTATACACTTAAGCTGGTTCATACCATTATGCCACTTTTTTATGGCAGTTGTGCTCAATATCTATTTACACATTGCCTTGCATTATTATCATGCCTCATCTTTTTTACTCCATGGTAGAGGTAAGAACCAGACTAATGTTGGGTCCATGTCCTCCCATAGCAAATGGAAAGAATAGTAACTGCACTTACCAACTAATTGCTGTAAACTTGTCCCTTTACACAGACAACTCAATAGACCCTATTCTGACTGGCATATCATTATATAATATCTAGACATTGAAAGCCCATGTTCTTAAGGTTAAAACTATGATGCACAGCATAGCTATTGTCAATGCCGTCCTTATATTTCATGTGTAATCACAAGCATTATGTTCCGTATGGAAATGCTATATAACCACAATGGGATACAGATAAATCAAGCTGTAGGATTGCTAGCAAGCATATTGAATGCTTGTAATTTCAGTTTTTTAGCTGCTACTGTTTTTGGTTGTTCAAAAACCACATAGGATCTAATTTCTAAAATCTGAAAATGTCTTAGTATTAAAATACCCATGTCACATCAGAGGAGGTGCAGTGGGCCCTGACTGCCACCCGGCCCACTGTCCCTGCCTACTTGGCATGCAACCCTAAATGGCAGACCCCAACTGGACGACAAACCCTATGCTACTACATGCAGGGCCGTTAGGGGAATGCGGAGTCAGACAGTCTGAGTCGATAATCGTGCGGGCACGTCAAAGCCATGAATCGGAAACAGGAGAATAACGGGAAGCAAGCCAAGGGTCAAAACACAGGAGGTAATGTAATACAAAATCGGAGGACAGAAACGTAGTCGAGGAGCAAGCCAAAGTCAGGAAAACAGGAGTAAACAAGAAAATCAGGAAATCAAGGGAAGCACAAGGGATAGCCAAAGGCTGACAGGAATGAGCGAGTTAAAATGAAGTGATCGGACTCCGCTCCAGCAGACGATTGGTGCGGCCTCCGGTCCCTCCTATTGGCCAGTGCCACACAACCTCTGACCTGATTAGGAGCCAAGCTGTCACTCCTGGGCTCATCAGCCCAGCATCTGCCTGGGTGTGTAGACTGACCAGAGGGATTAACCCATGCAGTGCCTTGCTGCTCCATGGCGGAAACGTGCGCCGTGACAACCCATTTGGTGATTCACAAAATTTGATTCATAATTTTCCTTTTACTAGAATAAGACCAACAATTTTTGCATCTTTAAGATCTATTTTCTTCAAATAAGACAAAAGATAATAAAAATAAAAGAAAGGAGATGAGGTACAAAAAAAAAAAGTTCACCTTACTGAGATGGTTAGTGTTGTGGTACTGTTAACCAACAACAGAAGGTTGCCCAATTCAAAACTGTGCTGTCAGCCCATACACCTCTGTTTATGTACTCTAGCAGGCAGATGGAGTAGATTTCTTTTAATTTATGGGCAGGAATATTTGGTCGATTGGTGAATTAGAGAGGTTGATATGTTCAGCACACTATGAAAGTCATTTTATCACCTCCAAAATAGTATGTGCATTTTAACAAGAATAAGAAAAAAGTATCAGTACTTTCCTCAGGATGCCTACATTTATGAGTCTGCAAAAAAAGCACAAATAGCAAAATAATCAAAACAGTGCACATAATAAATTGGACACATCTCCCTAGACAGGTTACATTTATTTCCAGCCTCGTCATGGCTGGTATACAGATACATCAATATTTTGACATACTATAGGACATATATTTAAGCTATGTGGCACAATTTATGACTCTTTTTACAGCAACATTTGTGATAGAATTCTGGCACATTTAGCTTAATAAATCTACCATAATGCACATAATTATTTGCATTATTTTCAAAGATGCATCTAATATTCCCTACAGTGCCAATGACATTGTTTACATGTATTACATGAAACCCCAGTGTTTGATTACAATAACACGGACTCGTTTCCTAGCAGTAATCAATTCATCTTCAGCCTAGACTAAAGAATGCCAATCACAGCCAGTGGTAAAGACAATAGATATTTAAGAGAAAAAGAACAATCTTTATAATTGTATGTCATTGATTTGCACCTTTCTCACTTTTACAGTTTTATTAGACTGAAAAAACAATGCAACTGTGATTTTCTCTGAGATGAAATCATTAACTCCGACCTCAGCAAAATAAGGAACATTTGTGGTGTCTACCACACTTGGCAGATATTCTTGTAACTTCGAGACTTCAAGAATGATTCCCTTATAACTGCAGTAATGAGAAATAAAAGCCTGATTCTGAAAAGATAGGTCAGTCATCTCACATAGTTCAGGGGAAAAACACTCTGGGGGTCATACTTTTCGTGGGTTAAAAGACAAGGCAAGTGCAAGGTCATGAAAATTGTCCCTGAACAGAAAGAATACCTACAATTGGTGCATACATTTGGGAAGAGAGGTCTTGAGTCTTAGTAATTGTAAAACTACCTTTCCCTGATGTATCATAAAAGACTCAGTAATACCTTGACTCATAAATCTCCAATGAATATTATTTTATTTATGACCCAAGTATCACTTTATGCTCTATGGCTATTACATCATTTTTTTCCTTTTAATATGTTGAAACTTGTATAACCTCTGTAGGGTCTCAGTGGAAATTCACAGCTTATAAAAAGTGTTGGAGAGAGTAAAATCCTGTGTTATCTACTATCAGGTACAAAATTGTGGTTGTAAATCATAAAATTACATCTGAATTGTTCTTTGGATGGTAACATTACAAAATAGATAAAAAGAAATATATTTTTATAAAACATACTAATACTGTAAAAAAGGGGGGGCATAAATGCAGTGGAAAACAGTCAATGAAAAGAATGGTGGGGTGCATTTTACCATCACCAAAGACTTTTGGCCATTTAGACTCTTCGGGCGACATGTATGAAATGTGACATTTAAACAAATGTGCATAGTATTAGTCTAGAATGCGCCTGATTTATGAACCTGCTCTACAGCAGGTCATAAATCAGGCACATACTAGCGCTTGGTACGACATCTCTTGCTCAGGAATACCACTCTGAAAGTAGTATGCCTGTTCCAGCAGTAATGCGCCTAGAAATGCCATAGCGAAGCTATAAATATGTAGCCTTGCTACGGTTCTAGTCCGCCCCACCTCATTTGAGTGAAGTGAACAGGGCTGCACTGTATATCGGACTGATAAGACGCCAGATATCTGACGCAGCCCCATTCATACATGCCGTATATGTGTTTTAGAGTTGGTATTCTAGATGGTATTGTTTTTCCACTTTGAGATTCTACTTGCACATATTGCTACAACTTAATAGTATATATCTCATTTAGGTTTTCAGTAACAATTCCAGATAATTATAATTAGTTTTCTATGCCTGCCACTAGTAATTTGTTTGTCTGTGACACATAATAAATTGTACCTGGGTGATTAAGGTGCTCAGGTGGTTAGCATATTAGTTTCACAAATGTCAAATGGCTAAGTTTTGAAAGCACTGCGTTCATAGAGGACCCAGCTGAGGGAGAAATAAACCACATGTTGTTCAGGCTAGAATAAGGGAATTTCACACTGATAAAGTGGCAAAATATGGTGTGATTTCCCTGATCAAACTAACAACCATTCCAATTATCACAAGGGGTCATGAGTTCTGACAACCAGGAGAGCTCATCATTTGCCAAAAAGGATTGTTATATCTTTCCCAGTAAAAAAAAGAAAGATTTGCAAAACTTTGAGTTGGTGGTATAATGTACAAGAGTACACTGCACACTACTAAATAGATTTGGTCCCCTGTGGCTTTGTGCCATGTCCATGTTATGTATCATATGTATATGTAAAATTTCTAAGTCATTATGTGAATAGAATGGGTTAACATGCTGTGCAGACCTCAAGAGTGGCTGCCTAGGAAATGAGTAGGGCTGTAATTGGTATTCTAGTTCACTTCTTCCTTAGTTCATTTCCCAGTTTTAAGCAACAGAGTGGAGCAAAACTGATTCCAGGCTGGCATATAACTCAGAGGACTACTTTTCCCTCCTCGCCTCTAATACCAGAAAAGAGTGGAAGAAAATACTTCAAAAAAGGGAATAGACCCATTAGCTAGAGAGAGGTAGCTGTGGATTTATGAGGTAACAGTTGTCCCAAGATTGAAATTATGGCTGTTGATCCCAATCGCACTTTGGCAATAAAGTAACTATATAAAGTCCGCGGCAAGTCTGCACCTGCAACCATTTTCCTTCTACCATCTAGCCAATCTTCAACCAACAAAATATGCAGACGCTCACATGTAATTATTTAGCATGCATTAATTAATAAATACTCCAAATGTAGGAACATACTTGCAGTATGCAGCTTTATAGAAAATAGGAAATCTGCGACTTTAGCAATATATGGCAGCCAGCCTAATTCTGAAAAGTTCAGTCCATACTTATGGTTTCCTGGAGAACAGCAGTCATATAAGCCAAGGATCTCACACCTGTGAGCGATGTTTCAAAGGCTACCTCCTTCTTTATCAAGCCTTTTGGCTGTTGATGCCTAGTTTGCTTCTGACCTAGCTTAACACAAATTGCTAGAGAAAATAGTATATTTTCCAGATCACCTGGGCTATAGAGAAGACTCCTTGCTAACTCGTCTAGAATATTTTGGACTTCAGATTAAGGCACCACTCCTAAAATGGGTTGTTTAGTACTAAGGAAAATCATGTGAATATCTGGCTCTGTGTACAACAAATAGCCTGGAGTAAAAAAGTTGATTTGTTGCTTCCATTTAGTCTCATGCCTTTTAATATGCGCTTACACCAAGGTCACCTCAACCACATCAGGACAGGAAAGCTTACATCAACTAGAATGTGACATGGGGGAAAACTGGAGAAACACACCTACTCCGATGCCCACAGACCTCCTCTTCACTTTGATTTTACCATGGCAGCAAGAGATGTTTGTTTGAATGCCCCCGTGACCAAAGACAAGATTTAGTACTAACCCCATCCTCTACTCTGACAACTCTTTTTAATTTCAGTAATGCAAGAAGAATCACAGTATATTGGGAGTAGGTCAAAGTCTGACCAACTAGATTTGTCTGTGTCTGACTAATCGTAATCCTCATTAAAGTCTAGGGTAGGGTACCACTCTACAAGTGGCCTGCTTATAATTCTTTCTGGATGTTTTGTACTGCAATGAGACAATTATGCACTGTTGAACTATTGTATGATATTGGTGTTTTAAGCACCAGTGCCAAATTCAGAATTTGCTAATCTGGAGACTACCAAGGGACCCTGGGTAGGAGAAGGAAGGTGCTACAGGCATATAAGAAACTGCCATCTTAGATAGTGTAGTTAGTTGCCATTAGAGGTTCACAGGTTAAGCTAGTTGCTATTTTGTTGGTCCAGTAGCAGGGGTTATTTGCACAGCAGTCGAGGGGGGAGCGAGAGAGAGACTGTTTTGCAAGTGTTTCTAAAGCAATTGTGATTTGACCATTGAGAAACGAGTAGTGTGTTCCCCCAAATGCAAATATCTTTATGTAGCGTACTGATGTGTTTGGAATCATTAACTGATCATCTTGAAGCTAATTATCATGAGTACAGCCCACCAGGCCCCCAAACCTTGTATGTCTTTGTGGTTCTTCTCCGCCAGGTGCACTACTGATCCCAGCACATCACTGATAAGTCCACACTACCATCACACAACATACCTGTATCCCTGGCACCTTTCAGAGTACACCTCACTACATGACTTTTAGATATTTGAAGACAAATTAGTCAAAGCATCTGTCACACAGTTATAATGAGTTCAGCCTCCATCACTGTATACTAGCAGATTCTTAGACTAATAGTAGAATATAGAGTATACTTATCTACCTTGCTGATTCTTCCAGGAATATCTAGGTAAGGGGGTCACAAAAGAGGAATGGTATATGCTTATTCCACCTGAAATTGAATGTTCTCGGGACATTCCTAGGTAGACTGGCATTATTGATATAATTCCTCCCTGCGCAAGTGCTGGAAAACTTTATCGATATTTTGTTCACTTCGTTTTGGAGTTGCTACAGCCAGCTGCTCATTCGGTGAACACTGTGCTTAATGAGGAGGGTGCGGATCATTATTCCTGGAGACTTCCTGGTGAGTTTTTTCTTAAAACTTTTTGTCTATATAGGCTGGCATTATTCCTGGGCATTTCAGTGGCATTCCCAGGGCTGGTTAACACCACCTGTGCAGTAGTTTTAAATATAGTGTGTTGTCAGAAAATGACACATTGTTTAAACATATTTGAAAGAACTTTTTGGTGATTTTTCTCCTCATAATTTTCAAATCAGCTTTATATTAAAAAAAAAAAAAAGACTCTGAAATCCTGCAGTTTTCACCTGGCTATTAAGCCTAATAGTATTCTGACTATTCCTGTTCTGTAGAGATCACATTTTAGCAGTTATCTCATTGTCATCACATGCAGAATTACAGTGAAAGGTGACATCAATGACTAGACAATACAGGATACATCATTCACCATATGTAATGGTCACAGCTCCCCTCTAACCTTTTCCTACACAGTGACTTCTTCCCAGGAGAAAGAGGATGCCTAGAAAACTCTCCCATAGACATCAGTGAGTCAACTTCTGCTCACAGGCTGCTATGTTTATGTGACTGCTGTAAAGTATCTCTTTAAATGCTGCTAAAAGCAGCCCTGAAAAAAATAACTGCCTTCATAATCACATAGAGAAAACATAATTAAAAAATCTGCAAACAGAAAATAAAAAAAATAAGAACAGAATATGTATCATAATCTGGTTTTGATTAATAAAAAGAAAACTGTTGGTGATACTTTGCCCTTAAAGATTTGGTGAGTATGATAGAAAAGATTATCCTGATGTGCTCCCAGCAGGCAGGGAGCAGCAGGCCCTAGCTTCCCAGGTGATGCTGCCCTGAGGCATAATATTGTTGATTGCACAACAAAGAGAAAGAGCATGTAGAATGAAATCTATAATTCAATATGGCGTCTAATGAGATGGAAGTTGAAACACAGTGAAATGAGAACTCGATAAAGAATCAGATGGTAGGTGCAGCAAGAGAAATTTGTATTTGCATTAATGGACTGAAGTAACAGTATATCAGAATGGCAACTCTAAGCCTTTTTAGTGAGTCCTAAATAAGTTCAATGGGTGGAGTTAGTTATTAATATCCATTTAAGAGAATGAATTCAGTAAAGCAGCCAAAGTAAAAAATGTTAATTACATTAAAAGCAAATAATTAACTACTATTCAATTAATCTAAACTCACATAAAAAGAAAGCAGATAAATGACCACTGCAATTTTCACTATTGAAAAGAAAACCTGGCTCTGGTACAGATGACTGCAACTTCCAAGTATTGCTGTCCCTATAAATACTTCATGTAAATGTTTCTGATTCAAACTGAATGTGATTTGAACCAAAAGTTTCAATTTCAGGCAGTGAGATTTGTTATTTAGAGTTTAATAGTAATAGTAATAGTCCACCAGCTACCTACCCAGATCATGCCCAAGTCCACTTTTGGTTACACTGCAATCTTTGTCCTTATCACCATACACTCACGACAGATGATCCATTTTGTGAATCATTCAAAAGGAATCACCCAAGCAACAAGTGACTGGCTTCAAAAAGGGAGGTCTTGTTCAGAACTTCTAACTCCCATTATTTTGTTGCACTCCCACCACCTAAATAGTCTCTGAAACGGTAGTGCCTTGTTCTCAATGTTACTAAACAAGGTGCCTCCCTCTTTAAAAAAATTACATAAAAATTCCTACAAAGGTATGATCTTATATTGTATTGCCTATTAAAAACATAATACAAGTAGAGTCTTGATTCGTATTCCCGAGCATTCACCTATCACATATTGAAAACCTAGGTCTAAAAATAACAAGAAAATAATTCAAATAATTCTAAAAAATCTCAGAAATAACTAAATTAAAATAATTGAAAGATAACTTATCAGAGCAACAAACTTGTTTATATGACTTTTTCTTGACTAGATTTTGTACTCAGATGTAAAAGTGAAATATAATTTGATGTTGGGACACATAAGATGGAGCAGAGCTCTTTTTTGAGAAACCGTAAAGTAAAAAGTGGCGCATGCATCTATGCCAATTTGTATATGTTCTCTTGAACAAAATATCAGAGCTTTATCCTGAATGTTACCTACAAAGAAGTTTAAGAGGCATTTATCACTTAAAAAATGGGAACCAGGTGTTGCCAGATCAGTACAAGCAAACACTGTATTTTTTTTTTTTTTTTTTTACAATTTTATTTTGATCTTGGTATATTGCCATATACATATGATTTGCAAATTTGAGGCACATTTAAAAAAAAGATAACTTTTTTTCAAAATAAGATCCAATGTAAGAGAAACGAGGCCCGTAAAGCCTTGTAAATGTATTGCATGATGTGGCTGTAAAACAAATTCTACACTAATATTTTTCACCATAATTTATTTAATAAACATATTTTCCTTTTGATTAATATTTGGTTTAATGAATATATATTTTTAGAGAGAGCTTACAAACATACCAACATGTTAACTTCTCAATCCAATTTACATACTGGGGTACCATAACCAAGAGAAAAGTCACTTATTGATACCCTGGGTGATTGTCAAATTCTTTTCCTTTTTGTTAAAGAGAAATTTTGAAGGTTTCTCTTAGTTCTTATGGAAAACATTTTGCCAATCATAAGGAGACACCTACTGTTTCTCCATCCCTGTTACCGACAATGTATTAAACTTCAGCATATGAGTCTTAAGATATAGGAAACTTGATTGTCACGACCTCCTAAATAAGCACAAAAGCAAATAAAAATGTATTGAGTGTTTGAAGTTTATTACAGACTTAACTGTAGTGGTAAACAAGACTCAAGCAGACAACAATTGTACAGTAAATTTGACTTTGCGATAAAGAGCAGCTAAATCTAGACCTCCCAAAGATTCATATAACAAGTCAACAACATTTCAACTAATATTAGCCTTGAGTTGGATATTTGCCATACCTCTTTTGTGAGGCTATAAAATATGTCCCCAGGACTCTTAAAAAGGATTAAACAAATTGACTTTTCTGCTCGGCAGTAGAGCTGAGGGAATGCTAAACACTTTTAAGATAGTCCAAGAATTATTATAGTCTTTCATTGTATTTTATTTGCCCTTACACCTTGCAAATAAAATAAGCACCAAATTACATTTTAGCAACCTGGAGTTTAACACTTTCCCAAATGAGCTGTCCCAAAAACATGTAAAGAAATTAAGCCACAATGCACAACAATCAGCAAAGCACTGACAACACATAAAAAAAAAATTTAAAAAAAATCTATAATGAAATAAATCACAAGGTATTTCTCAGCAGTCTTGCTACATTAGTTTGGACTGTTAAGTTCACCTTGGGATACAAAAAGATTACAATGAACCAATGTTTCTGTTCACATCCCTTATTGGAGTTTTATTTGTATTTTACGTTGCTTTATTTTAGTATGTTGATCTGTTTAAAGACTTTTAACCCAAAGAAATAAAAAAATAAAATAAAAAATACACCTAAAATTGTATATATGTGATTGGTTGTATGAATCCAAATCTCCCTATTAGGTACGTAGATGCTTTAGGGTCAAAGTACAATACATTAAAAAGTACAGCAAGTTGTGTATGTTCTATGAAACTGTTTTATAGCTAATCTTGCAGAAGATATTTCTGGTCATATAACATTATGAGATAATTCCTTGTATTTAGTACACCAAAATGGTTGAATGGTGCCAGTTATTGCTAAAACAAGCATTGGGCTTTCGTTACCCAAGGACAAATCTTTTATTTCTAGAATTGTTAGGATGATAAAGCTTTGTTCTGAGATATAATTCAATAAAAAATGACAAAGCTCATTTATACATAAAAATACATTAGTGACCTTAGTTTTGTTGTGAACAATGTATAGGCAAACTCTTTAACAGAGTAGTTGAAATCACTATATCAAAGTTTAATGTGACAAACTAGAGGCCATCTGCTATTTGATGGATATTGCCATTTCATTGAAAACCTTATGTTAGCATTTATATCATATGTATTTGTTTGCTCAGAGAAAAGAAAGTTAGTACAATGTAATGGGCAGGCACAGAGGGGTTTGCTTTTTTTATTCGAGGTAAAGTGGAGGAGACATTTCTTTATGTGGTTGGAGAATATTTCTATGTGTGATTTCTGATAATCACATCTTGAAATAAAGCCGCTATAAAGTGTTTTATTACTATTTACTCAACTTTAAATGGTTGTCACAAAGGAAGTGCCCTCTATGCGGCATTACAGTAGAGATCTGCTGAGGAGGAGTAGCACCTGTTCTAAAAGACTTGGGGGACATGTTTGAACGGGACTGTGCTATTTTTTGGCGTACCTTGCACCAAAAGAACTGTCTTAGCCCTGTCCTATAGGTGTATGAACAGTCATACGCCAAAACTCGTACCAGGCACGTCACTTCTGAACAGGCTTGGACTGGCCCACAGGGGCACAGGGGAAATCCCCGATGGGCACCTGAGCATGGCAGACCTAAAGTTTCTTTTAAACTGCATATACTGTACGTCCTTGGTAGAAAGGGAGAGAGAAAAAAGGAAAAAAGCAAGAAGCAGTGTATAAACGGCATGTATAGTAGCTGTAGGGTGGGCCACCAGAATTAACTCCACTGGTGGGCCTCATAATCAACTCCATAAGTGGATCCCCAGAATGAAATTCCATTGTTGGGCCCTAGACATCCTAGTCCAACATTGCTTCTGAATGCGCCAACGATATGCTATGCACCAAATATATGCTATGGGCCAAAGATATGCTATGCTATACAAAGCATACCACACAACAGATTTAGGAACCCACATACGATAGGTTCATACATACTGTCGCATTTTACACTCCTCTATATAGATTTAGAACTGGTTTGTTGGCACCAATATTCATACACATCACCCTTGGTGCAACATCTATGAAACCTTGCACTTTATACATGTGTCTCTTTCTATGGCAAAATTTGTCTCAGCCACACCCCTTTGAAACTGGTATGGATTTGTACAACAGTTATGTAAGAAACTTTGGCACATTTGTAGAATTTCGCTGCAACAAGCCCCCCCTCAAGCTTGACAGATTCAAAAGTTTTGTGTCTGGCACAGATTGTGCTGAGTTTGGGCATACAACTGTTGATACATATATAGAACAGGGCTGGACAGGTTTTTGGCCACGAAGTATGCCCGAAAACTATTGCAGCCCCATTCATACATGTCGCCCTTGGTGTATTATACAGTCACCCACTAATTTGAATGGGCATCATGCAAAGCTACTATTCCCCCGCAGTAAGTGTTCCCCTGCAGGTAACATATTTGGACACCCACTGCTTTGCATTGTGATAACAGCAATCAGCAGCAAGTCTAAATTGAATTCCTTTATGTACAGCTATGTGCTTAACTCCATAATATGGAATTTAACACCTTTCTACAAATAGATGTGCATTACATCCTAATTGGAGTGTTATCACAATAGTGAATGATGATGTATTAGGTTTATATTAGGGGCATTGGTGCTGTACCATCAGCATCAAGTGTCGGTGTGTAATCTTCAGATACCAGTCTATTGCGAAAGCTGGCATCACCATTAATTCTGGCCATTTACTCTTTTGATGCCACTGTCAACAGCAACCATGCCATCTAAGGAGCTTCACAGAGGGAGAGGGTTCCCATTGCCAGCCAATCAGCACCGTGCATAGAAGCCAATGAGATTTCATGACAGATGGTGATGACCTGATATAAATCATTGCTTGACAGTTTTAAACTGCCAGGCAAAAGTGCTTTGAAATAGTGTTTCAAAGTATTTTAAGGGGGATCAGTGATTACTGTTAATAGTCATGTTAGGATACCAAAAAGCTCTATTTAGTTCAATTAAATTTAATAAAATATAAAGCCCATAACTGAAACAATAATTCAATATTTAAACTGCATTAAGTATAGCAAAAACAAAAAAATGGTATGACTACTTTTATTTTTCGTTCCCAGGTAAAAATAAAAATAATAAAGGTTTAACAATAAATTATATTTTCCTTTAAAATGGTACCAAGTAACCTATAAAAAGCCTTAATGTGGTTAGGATAATAGAAATTAAAAAGGGATTGGTCTCAGAATGTGACGGTACAAACTTTTTTTAATTAAAAAAAATACTAAATATATATAAAAAATATATTCTGCAACACTAATTATACCAGCAAGGAATAAAGTTAAAAGGGTACTCCTATCTACATTTACGTTCTGATTCTGCTTCACTTCAAATATACATGAGTTTTTCTCTCCTGCTTGTTTGCAGATGATTTCCTAATGTATTGACCACATCTCTCTATTCTAGTAATGGTGACCTGACAACTCTCTGCTGTTTCAGCTGGAGAAGAGCTTGCTTCTAAGTCTCTGCTTTTATCTTTGTAATTGATCAAAGAGAGCTATTTGACCTTTTGCCATTCTGTCAAGCTGCAGGCACATATCTGCTCTGTGACAATGTTGTCTTTGTTTGTAAATACACAGATAACAATATGAATGTTAAATAATCACACTCTTGGCAGCATGTACGTTTTCCTTTCTTTAAACTACACAATTGTGTATAGAAATATGCTTAATCATATATTCTCTGCATTTATATTATATTTCACTGGTAATATTAAATATGCCTGTATGCTTCCACCAAATAAGGTTTCCTTTCATGACAAATACAGCTGGTCTTAGTTCACATTCATGACTAGACATCCTGCTTGGACCATGTAATATTTTTCAAAACCCCTCCATTTCTAATGTACCTCTAACAGGAACAGCTAGGAATAGGAGATAGTAGAGCTGGAATATTAGTCAATGCTATAGAACTGCCCACAGCCTGCAAAGAAAGTGGGAGCCTGAAGTGGGATAGAGGTGGAGGGAAAGGGTGGACAACTTCTACGAAATCAGTCAGATTGGAAAGATGTATATTTCTACCACAGTTGAAAGCACAAAATAAAATGCAATAACCTATGGCAGAAAAGCAGTTTTTTCTATCGCTATCAAATAAGTTACTAAGGGTTAAGTAACAGATTATTATACCCTGGTGGAGCTCAAAAGATGTACATTTCATCTCATAGGAAAAAAAAATACCCTTGTGGAGCTTTGTCAAAGAGAAATTCAAAGTCATATCTAGTGGAGTGTGTCAATTAAAAAATAATTTTTTTTGGTCTAAAACGCCATATATATAATTGAGGTAAGCCATATGGCTGCATTGTCACTACAAAAAATAGGGCTCCCAGCCGTGGGTGGTGAATTTCCTATTTTAATGTGTCAAGAGCAGTGTTGAACTGGGGTGCCTAGGGCCCACCAGCTGAACTGTTTCTGGGCCAACCGGAGGAGTTTATTTTAGGGGCCCACCCTACAACTACTGTACAGCCTCTTCTGAGGATGTATGTGCAGTTAAAAAACAACTCCACGTCTACCATGCTCAGGGTTTCCCCTATTCGCCTGTGGGCCAGTCCAAGCCTGGTCAAGAGCCTATATCCTTTGCATAGGTACCATAACAACAAGAGTGTAGGGATGTAACCTAGTCATCATCAGAAAGATCGATATAGGATTAACCAATATCTCCTGTCCTGAAGGATTTTAATCAGTACTATATACTTCCTATATATATATTGAAAAGTTTTTTGGGGATTCATGATGCTTAGAGCTGATTTTTTTGTCCCTATATACATACTTGCTCCATTTGTGAATAAAAAAAAGTAATGGACAAATGCATTATATTACCTTAAAAATAAAAAAGGATGGAAGAATCTAGAGGTCTAATAAAAACAATGGCCTTCTGTTTTTATAACGATTACATGTACTGTGACTTCATGATTTCAAGAAACCTTATGTCTTACAGTACACTATGTGCTATCTTATTCCAATTATATTTCCATATCTTGGATAAGCTTGAGATTTTGACATTGTATTTTCTATGTAACTGACAGGGCATCATCCAGGGATTACATAATAATAAAAAGTGGACAGGTCTCTCCTATAATACAAAAAGCTTCATAAGCATTTGAAAGATGTGATTTACTTATGAAAGTAACTTTATAGAGAGTTATGTGACTCAAAAGAAAATGAGGGCAAGGAAAAGTGTCAGTTATCAGCATAATTAAAGTCAGAGCAGTATAAACAAGGCTAAGTCACTGTTGATGTAGACAGGTCAGAACGACCAGAAACAAGGTAAAGCAAATTAGTTAAAGTTGTATTCAAGAGAAGGAAAAAACATTCTGTAGTAAGTACAACTCATCCAGTCTTTCTAAAATACTGGCAACAGTCTTCATTCAGACATTCAGTGCACGGAGATCCCATCAGATATCTAGCCAAGGTAAATATCCTTAAATCTATGTGTAAGTTCAACATCAGTTGCAAGTCTTTAAAATCTCTAAACTTTTTCCAAACCAACAACACTTTGGGATTGTCCCCACGACACAGGTTTTCACCCGGTTTTAGATGGTTTTCAGTTTTGAAAACCATCTGTAAACCGGGTGACAACTTTTAACGTTGACCTTAATGGAAAATCCGTGCAGCAGTCTCCACTGCACGGATTTTCCGCTGGACGGTTTCTTAGACCGCCGGTGGTCCGAAAAACATAGAACATGTTCATTCTTCCGCTAATCAGGGAGAAAAGTCGTCCCACTGCAGCCGTGTGCATGACCGCAAAACAGAACAATACCGGTCAGATAATCCGGCTCTTTGCCTTGTGGACGGGCCCTAAGGGGAACCTGTATGAAAATTTTCTAGGGCTAAGACTTTCTTTGTTGCCTGTAGCAATCAATCAGAGCTCCCCATTCATTCTTTCAGAGCACTATATGAAATGAAAGGGGATTTCTGATTGGTTGTTATGGGCAACAAAGAAAGTCTTACACCTAGACAGCTTTCATACATGATGCCCTTAATATCTCAGTATGACCTTCATCCCTGTCGGATTTTGAGCCTAACTGGCCCTTATTCATATCAAGCTGGTGTCACTCAAAACTCTTAAGTGATGCAGGTAAAAATGAGACATTTAAAAGGTTTTCTTACCACACTGATTAACTTTGAACATGTAGGCAAAGGTAAATAAAGACTATTACGAGATACATTGCTGTTCTAATTTTGCTTCCTTCCAGAGTTGGAGCAGTTCTTATCTACTGCTTGTTTACAGAAGCTCCCCTAGGTTACCAACCACCTCTCTTTGCTCTAGCAGCCTTGATCATGCTCTTATTCCCTTTGTCTTATTAGCAGCATTGGAGTTTGTATATGTTTCTTACTGACAAACTTTAACCCTTTAGGGCTCTGTAGTCCTCTGCCCTGCTGTTAAAACTCCTCTATCACCAATGTCCCTCTAACAAGATCAGCTAGGAGCAGCAGAGCGGATATATCAATCACTGTCTTAGAACCACCCACAGTCTAACCAGGTACAGTGAGGCTGAAGCTGGCTGTGAAGAGCAGGCTTTGTGAAACAGCCTGATGAGAACAACCCTTAAAGTTTTAAAGATATGGAGAAAAGTTAAGTGTTTTTAATGACTTCCTTTCAACTGGTGCTGAACTTACACATGAATTTAAAGACAACCAGTCAGGTGGTTTAAGCTGCCCTATCTGAAAGCAGGATGTGTTAGAGGGAGAGAAGCTGAGCTCTGTGATATATAGGGCATGTCCCCACAGCATAGGTTTTCTGTCGGATTTACAGATGGTTTTCGGATTTGAAAGCCATCTGTAAACCGACTGTCAACCTTCTACATTAAGTTGAATGGAAAGTCCCCACTGCCCAGATTTTCCGCCGGATGTTTTTTGACACCGCCGGCGGTCTGAGAAACTTCAAACATGTTCATTCTTCTGCCCCATTCCCGGGTGGAATATGAACACATGGGTGCAAAGGGGGACGGCTTGAATCCACAAACCGCAGACAAAAAACATCCTCCTGCATGCCAAGAAAAAGGCTAAATACCGGTTCGGATTTCCCGACTGGTATTTGGTTTCTGCCGTGTGAACGCACCCATAGAGTTATTGGATTTGGAGCAAGATTTCTGAGTAAAAAAATCTAAAGTGAAACTACTATCAGCCTCATCCACATACAGTGATTGCAGTTTGCTCTGTATATGCATTGTTGCAGAATAGATTCTTAATCACTGTTGGTATATCACAGAGCTCAGCTTCTCTCTTCTGTCATATAACCTATATATCACAGAGCTCAGCTTCTCTCTTCTGTCATATAACCCTATATATCACAGAGCTCAGCTTCTCTCTTCTGTCATATAACCTATATATCACAGAGTTCAGCTTCTCTCCTCTATCATATAACCCTATATATCACAGAGCTCAGCTTCTCTCTTCTGTCATATAACCTATAATATCACAGAGCTCAGCTTTTTCCTTCTGTATATAACCTATTATCACAGAGCTAAGCTTCTCTCTTTGTATATAACCCCATATATCACAGAGCTCAGCTTCTCTCTTCTGTCATTTTAAACCCCATATATTTACAGAGTTCAGCTTTTTTCCTTGTATATATAACCCTTTTATATTTACCGAAACCCCGTTCTTTCTTCTGTATTTTAATCATATAAATCACAGAGTCAGTTTCTCCTTATCATATAAAATAATATATCACAAAAGTATCTTTCTTTTTTTCATAAACCTTATTATCACAGAGCTCAGTTCCCCTTTCTGTCTTTTAATCCTATATATTTACGGGCTCAGCTTCTCTCCTCTAAAATATTTAAAACCCTATAAAAACACCCAAAACTCAGCTTCTTTTCTGTTATAAAACCCCATTATCAAAAGAGCTCCCGCTTCTCTTTTTGTATGTAATTTCCCATATATTTCCCCAGTGCTAGTTTCCCCTCTTCTTTTCATTTTAATCCTATAAATCCAAAAACTTTACGTTCTCTCCTCTATATATAACCTATAAAACAAAACCCCTCAGTTCTTTTTCCCTTTTTTCATATTTAAACCCTATATTTTCCAGAAAATTTTGTTCTCTCCTTTTTTCATATAATTATATATAAAAAGCTGTTTTCTCCTTTTCATATAACCCTTTATTTCCAGAGGTCAGCTCCTCCCCCTATTTTATAAACCTATATTTAACAGAGCTTCAGCCCCTTTTTCCTTTTATTTTATATAACCTTTTAAAATCACAGGGGGTTTGGGGTTTTTCCCCCTTTTCATATAACCCTTTATTTTCCCCAGAGCTCAGCTCCTTCCCTTTTAAAATAAAAACCCAAAAATATAACACAGAGCTAGCTTTTACTCCCTTTATCATTATTAACCCCTATATAACACAAAAGCTGGTTTTTCCCCCTCTTAAACATTTAAACCCTTTTTATCAAAAGAGCCCCAGCTCCTCGCCCCCTATTTTTTATAAAAAAATTTTTCCCCTTTTTAAACAAGAATTTTTTCAGGTCCTCTTTCCCTTTTATATATAACCCCATATATCACCCGAGCCCGTCCCCTCCCTCTAAACCCTATAACCCCATAAAAAAACAAGAGCTAGCTTCTTCCTTATTTACATAACCCTATTTATTTACAGAGTTTTAGCTCCCCCCCTCCTTATCAATTTTAACCCATTTTAATATCACAGAGCTAGGGTTTTTTCCTTATTATTTAACTTATATAAAACCGAAACTCGTCTCCCCCCTCTTTTTTCATTTAACCCTAAAATTCACAAGCAGGGGTGCGCTAGGGTTTTTTTTCATGGCCAGGCCCGGATAAATTTTACCCGTGCCCCAATCCTTTGGCCCCCAGGCCCCCTGCAGTGGACCTGGTTCTCCCCCCCCCGGTGCGGGCATGCCCCCCGAAAACTCTGAGGGCCCGGCCCTTTCACAGTGGTTGGCGGGGAAAACGTTAAGGGGGCGGGCAGGAGGATTGTTAAAAATGTTTTCTCCCTTCTTCAAACATGGGGAAACGGCGCAGTACATTTCGAGCCGCGTCGCCCGGGGGGGGATGCACGTTTTACTCACGCCCCCGGGGGGTTTGATGGTCTGTTAAGGGGCCCGCCCCGGCCGGCTGAGATCCCCGGGCCCCCCAAAGACCCGGGTAAGCCGGGGTGATTTAATCCGTCGCTTAGCCCCTTTTCAAGCTCCAGGAAACGGGACGGGGTGGGGAAAACCCCCGTGAGGTGAATAGTTTTTTTTTTTTTTTTTTTTTTATTAGGTAAAGGGGGAGTAATGGTAAAGGGGGGGAAAAATTACGGGGGTGTTTGGGGCCCTTACTACCGGGGTATGGGGGGGCATAAATTTTGGTATGGGGGGGATATTATGGTACGGGGGGATTTTTTGGCTTATGGGGGGAAAATTTTGACTGGTTTAAAAGGGAAAATTATGGTGGGTGGGGGGGTTTTTTACCAGGTTTCGGAGGGGCTTTTTATTGGGTTTTCGGGGGACTTATTACTCGCTTATGGGGGGCATTTATGGGTAGAGGGATTTATGGTTTTGGGCCAAATTTCTGGCTTTTAAAGGGGGCCTTTATGGCTTTGGGGGGTATTATCTGGCTAAGGGGGAATTTTCCTGGCTAAAAAAGAGCCGTAAAACCCGGCTAAAAGGGGGATATTTTTTGGCTAAAAGGGGGATATAAATTTGGGTAAGGGGGGAAAATTACTAGCTATGGGGGGAAATTTTTACCTAGTTAAGGGGGGAGTAACCTGGTTGAAAGGGGGGCCGCAACCTGGCTAGAGGAGGGAAAAAAACCCCGGCTTTTGGGGGGTACAACCCGGCTTAAAAGTGGGGCTAAACCTAGTACGGGGCCCAAAAAAATTTAACCCGCAGGGGCCTTTTTAACTGAAACATAGGGGTCTAAATTTCTACTTTATTTCTATTTTTGAGGCCCATTATAAATTTTCCTTTTTAATTAACGGGGCCGGGGATGGGCCTTTTTTTTGGGGGGGGCCCATTAACTTTACCTACCCTAATGGAAAATTTCCTTACCTAGTTTGGGGGTGTTGCCTACATATGTTCAGGGAAATTTACCCACTTTTATTGGCCCAGTGTCCACCCCTCTTCTCCCGGACCCCCAGAATGCCTATCTCCAAAATCCTCTTTTTTTTCTCCTCGCCCGCTAAAAATAAAAATTGGGGAAAAAAAAACAGAAACTTTATCTTTTTTTTCCCCCGTCCCCCCCATCCGTTCCCTGATTTCTTTTCTGTCAAGGCTATACACAAAGTCTGTTGCCTGGGATTTAAACTTTGGGTCCCCTCTGTCTTTTAAACCACACATCCAAGCCCTTTTCTTCTTGCCTTTCCCCCTACACCTGAAAAAAAGCTCTCAAAATTGCTAATTTTCAACTTCGAAAAATTTCAAAAAAGCTAGGCCCGCCCTTTTTCATCTCTTTGCCTTAATACTGCAAAAATAATTCTCTGCGGTTCCCCTTAGCACTCTTGCCCCTTCAACCCCCTCAAAATTTGCTGCCCGGGGTTTTTTCCCCCCCTTTTCTTTCCCTGCTATCCTCTCCTTTTCCCCTTTTCAATCCCCTTTATAGTTTCCCCTTTTCCCGCGAATTATTTTAAATTTTTAAAACCCTGACCTAAAGGCCCCTCCATAAACCCCGCCCCCCATTTCATCTCTGCCTTTAAATTCAAATTAAACCCCCCAGAATTTTCGCTCCTTTTAAGGGCTTTTTCTTGCTCTCCTTTATAGCTCCCCACAAAAACCTCTCCAAAAACTTTCTAGGCTTCCCCCACGTTCTGGGGAAATCCCGCCCCCAAACATCGGGTCTTTTCACTCCCTTCCCCCGGGTTTTAAAAGCAACCTTAAAAAAACCCACCCTTCAGGATTGCCTTTTAACCCACAATAAAACCCAGCAGGCCCCTGTACTACCCCAAAAAAACCCTGTCTGCCCTCCCCACTTTCTGGTTTCTTCCTCCTTTTTAATGTAGATTGTTTTTCCCTCGGGCAAGGCCCTCAACCCCCTCTGTGCCAAATTTAATTGTCATTCATGGGTTTTCATTGTATTGTTGTTTATATTTATAAACCCCCCGGGTTTTTTAATTTTCCCGTGCCCTGGAAATTTAATGGGCTTTTTAAAATAAATAATAAATTATAATTTTAAAAAACTAAAAACCCTTTGGGGGAAAAAATGGGAGCCCTTTTTTAAAGGGGGTTGGGGTTTTGGGCACAAAGGGAATTATTAACCCTTTGGGGGCTCTTGGGTGGGGGGTTTGTATAGGGGCATAAAAGAAATTTTTAGAGAAAATGGGTAAATTTTGCCCCTTTGGGGTTTCCCCCTTTTAACCCCCGTGTTCCCGTCCAAGGCCCGCTTGTATTTTCCCTCCCAAATATGTTTTTATCAGCGTCGGAAAACGCACCCAACCCGGTTTGTACAAATTATTTTAATGAGATTGGGGTTTTCAGATTTGTTTGTCCAAGCGTGACCCTTTTATTAAAAATGAATCTTAAGTGGTCACCTCTTCTTCCTAACCTTCACCAGAGCTCGGGGGGAGGGGAAGGGGGAGGCAAAAATTTTTGACAAAAAATTTGTAAGGTAGTTGAAGAGTCTTTAAATAGATTTAACTATCAGCTAACATCCATTTTAGTATTCTTTAAAAAAAGGGGGAAAAAAAAGTGAGCTTTAAAAAAACCCCAAAAAAAGGGAAAAAAATTTTCTTTTTTCAAAAATTATAAATTTCCCTAAAATTTGAATTACTAAGGGTCTTTGCATAAATGCAAGCAAAACGGACTGCTCATGTGCCCTTCCACTTCTCCACTGGGAACAGGGATGAGATATCCTTGTTCTAAAGACTGGCTCAACCCGCAGGGCTTGTAAAGGATTTAGTTTTGGATGGGACCAGTATTGGTCTACAGCTTCTCCCCAAACCCCCTTTTCCCGGGCCTTAAAACCCAACCTGGCATCCCCAAAAAGATGCTTTTGTTCTAAGTATTGTGCCAGGTTTTGGCTACTGAAAAAAATGCACCCAAAAAAGGCAGGGTGAAAATTTGTGAAAAACCCAAACTTTTACATTTTAAATCGAACGATAATTTTAAAAAACCGCACACCCCGTGTTAAATAAAGCTTTAGTAAGGCGTTAATCGTCATTAAAATATAAAAGCCTAGAAATGAGTGATAACAGCTGGGACAGTTACATTTATCAAAATTTTGAAAGAGTTTCCCTTTTTTTTGGAAATGCTATGCAAGTTAAAAACCAAACCCGCAGCATAAAGGGGTCTTTTAACTTTTTCGGAAAGTCTCATAAAAAATGTCCCTTTTCTTTCAGGCACCTGCATTTTGCTATTGGGGTTTTGTGCCAAGATGTTTCCCCAAAATTTAATGTCTAAATCTGGAAAATTTTGATTTAAAATGATACCCCCCCCTTTCCATAGTATGGGCGAGGGCTTTTTAAAATTACAGGGGTCAATGAAATATAAATTTAGGTATAAAATGGGGTTCTTGCATTACGGTTTAAAAAGAAAAAAAACACATGTATCTATGAAACGAGTGTAAGTAAACGTTTTCAATCCCAAAAAAGATTATTTTTGTGTCAACGGGGAGGGGCATATTTCAGCTTTTTAAAAACTAAATTTTTTAGTTTATAGAAAATTTATTGAACCCCAAAAAAATTCAAGTTTTGGGCGGGCCCCGAACTTTTTTGAAGTTCGGTTCGAAAATTCGGGGGTCGGAAACCCCGAAAATTTTGAACCCCCCTTAAAATTTATGGGAGAAAATGTCCGGGTTAAAAATTTTTTACAAAATACAAGTGGGGGAGAAGCTGTAATTACCCTCCCTTTAAAAGTAAACCAAAAACTCGGGCCAAAATTTTCCCGGGCCGGCACATTTAAAATTTTGCCCTTTAAAATGATTTGTTGTGCTACCCCAATAACACTAGGCCCTAATTTATTGGTAGTGTATGTGATTTGCCAAACGAGGGCAAATTTCGATTTGGGGGGCATAAAATATCTTTTAGTTTATAGGTGATAGAGAAAAAAAAAAAAATTTCAAAAAAAAAACTTTAAAAAAATTTTTTTTTTAAAAAAAATTGTAAAAAAAAACCCCTTCCAAAATTTTCCCCCAAAGGGTGCCCCGAAAAGGTTTAATTTTCTTTACCACTACCAAAAATGATATACTATGTTTCCCCGATTTGGCCAATGTGCCTTTTTTTGGTGCATTTATGTTTACTAAAACAAAAGGGTTTTAAAAAGAGGCAGATTTTTTTAGAGGATTGTACTTTCTGACGGGACTTTACACTGATTTAATGTGCCAAAAAAAAATATTAAAACAGCGTGGGAATGCGATGTAGGAAAACGAAAATTTACTCGAAAGCACAGTAAAATGGGTTTCGGTTTTGGGTCAGTTTCTTAAAAAAAAAGTGAAGTTCGATTTTTTTTTTTTTAAAATTGAATTTTTTTGGGAAAGGTTTGAAACCAAACCCCCTTTGGGCCACATGTATGAAAACCTTTTTTACGTCTAAAAAAATCCCTTTTTTGGCCCCTGGGTTACTTTGGGGAAAAAAAGTGGTTTTTAAGGGCCCAAAAAGTTTTCATAATGTGGCCCCAATGTTTAAAATGTCCCCATTTTAATTTACCCTAAAAAGTTAAATGTAATTAACGCCAAGTTACAGTTGTGTTGTAGCCTAGAGTGAGTTCCCCAATTCCCCAGGTCAAAACGGAATCTTAAAATATTTTTTACGTTTCAAAAAGGGAACAAAACAATTGGGTCTGATGATTTCCACTCAAAAAGAGTTATCTTTCCATTAGTCATTTTTATCTAAGTAAATTTCCTATTAAGGGTTTTTGTAAAAAATGAAAAAAATAAAGAAAATGCTCATATTTTGCTTTTTAAACAAGGGGAAAAATTTTTATATGCCATACTTTATTTTATTAAATGGGGCTGATGTCCCATATAAATGTATTCATTTTAAAATGAAAGCTGAAGGGTTAGTAAACAACATTACGTAAATTTTATGGATCAAGTTTCTTAAATTTACTGTTAAGGTCAAAACAAAAGTGTTTAATTGCAAGCTAAAGGGAAATTTTTTGGGAAAAACCAAAATTATGGCACCCTTTTTAAAATTTTAAAAGGGCCCCATATTACAATTTTTTTAAAAAACCAAAAAATGTGTCATGATCCCACTTGATTCAGTTTTTTTGAAAGGGGTTCTTCCTGGAAGCCTTTTATTTTAGGTGAAAAAAATGACAAAATCAAGAGGCAACAGTTCCTTGTTCCTTATCTTACCAAAGTATGTAATTAGCGATGCCTTGTGATTTTGTAGTTAAGTCTAATAAAAAAAATTCCCCCAAATTGGATTTCCACATAAAACTACCCCCAAAATTCAAGACTTTAATCAATGTCTTCATTTAATAAGTAACACTAAGGGCAACATGTATGAAAACTGTCTAGGTCTAAAATTCACTTTGTTGCCCATAGTTACCAATCAGAGCGCCCCTTCTATTTCAAATAGTGCTCTGGAAAAATGAGAGGGGCGCTCTTTTAGACCTAGACAGTTTTCATACATGTGGCCCTAACTCTTAAGCCTGGTAATTATAAATTTTTCAGGCCCTAGTCAAACATTTTCCCGTAATCCTGGACTAAATATATGAAATGGCCCTGAAATGGTGCATAATGGTCAATTCTTTTCCCTCCTCACAAAATCTGTGGGCCACTTTATGCTGTAACTGATCTTTATGTTGTTTTATGGTCATGTTCTTCCTCCTCTCCCAAACAGCCTCTCTAAGGTGTCCACCAAATGTATATTACAAGGTTCAAACTATAGCCAAGTCGATGTTAGTCAGAGGTCAGTGGGACATTTTTAATTGTATGGAGCCCAAATATTTTTGTTGCCCCACATGAGGAAACATAAGACAAAATGCAGCTTACAAGTGTTTCCAATTTTTTTTTCTGAAATGTATTTCCAGTTTTGTTTATGCAGCACAGAAAACAGAATGAATCATTCTGACAACTGGGTCAAAGGGAACCTATCCCATTGTTCATGCACTCCTATCTATGGACATCATAGAACAGAATGAATTGAGCAGAGGAAGGCTGTAGAAACTTTTTTAGTATGACTTGTAACTTTTTCACTTTAGTCTCAGCTCTTTTTATGTTTAAAAGAATTGTCTCACCATGCTGTTTCACAAAGTCACGGCCAGCTTCAGACTCACGCTTCCTTTTAGGCTGTGGGTGGTTCTATAGCAGTAATTGGCATATCAGCTCTGCTGTTTCAAGCTGTTTATGTTACAGGGACAATGAGTGTAGAAGGTTTATAATCGGTAAAGCATAATTGAGTTCTAAAGATTAAAACTTGTCATCAGGTTAACAAGCTACTGTACTAGAGATAAGACTCAGCAGGGAGTGACTCACCATGGTTGGAAAGCAACTTGGAGCAATCAGATACGACTAAGAGCAGGGAGAGTTGGTCAGCAACCAAGAGAAACTTGTGTCCACTATAAGTAGATAAAATCTTCTATATCTCCTGAACAAAGCAAAATCAAAATAGTAATGTGTTTGGTAATAGTCTTCATTTGCTTTTCCTTACATGTTAATAGCTAACCATTGTGGTGAGAAAACCCTTTTAAGAGTTCCGTGGATGGTCTGACTCAGTGACTGACAGTGATCTCTGTTTGAACAGTCATACAAAGAGCCTGATTAATTCCTAAGCATAAAATAAATAGGGATTTAAATGAATAAGTTACAAGTTATACATAATATTTTAACACAAAACCATAAATCAAACTATTATCATAATATGCTACTTGAGGATCAGACATTATGTTTATGGCAAAAGATTTCCTTGAATTGAATCTTCTCTGTTTCATAAAATGTTTTGATTTTGATTTTTACAGTGCTTGCCACTGATATTACAAGCAGCAGTAAAGGTCTATTTTACATGGAGGACTGAAATAGTTCTGTGCATTTCCTACAGCACATGGGTCATTCGTGCTGAATGTACACCATCCCTACAGCTGATACTCCCTGATGATGCACCACAGAAATTAAGCCAAAAAACAAAATGACTCTCCAGTACCCAGTATGTCTCAGCGGTTTGCTACGTGGTAATGTTTACCTTGTGTAGATTTCAATTTTAGATTTTAGAATATACAGAAAAAAATCTGAGACAGGCATATTTATTCATTAAACTGCAAAACAGTCTACTATTTCCCGACTTTATTGTCAGCTTCATTTTGAATTCTGTTATTGTTTCCTGCAGAAAAACAGTGACATTTGATTCACCACAGATTTCTAAGCACATCTGCCATGAAGTTGTAATGCATGCAGAGGAGGCAAAGAACATACAGTAGCATATATCAAGTAAAAGTTCCGTCTAACTAATCAAGTCCATGGGGACACTCTGCTGTGTCATAAGACATATCATTCCACAGTTGAATGAGATTGTCAGTCATAGCAAGCCAGGCTGCGGCGCAGCTATTGTCACCAGTCAGCAGTATGGAAGTGTATAAATGTAGATAGGGGCATATTTTAAAAACAGCTCAGCTTGCCCTTGCACGTGCCCATTTTGCCAGACGGGAATGATCTCCCTATCACATTTCAATTTACAAATCGGAAGGAACAGATTGTTGATAGCTTAAAGTAACATAAGGAGTTTTTATGGTATAATTCTGGACAGTTAAGGAATACCCAGAAGCTTAACAGTTTGGATTATTTGCTTACAGCAAGGTTTTTACAAAGATTTTTTCGTCTTTGATGGCGATAAAAGGAACTGTTCTATTCCTTAGACCTGACTTTTACTATTCGAGTAAATAAATAGTCAGTCTGGGAAACTGGGAATAACAAATCAAGGATACAGGATACAAACCTATTATAGGTGCTGAAAACAGACATAACAGACTCATCAACATGTGGAAATGAACAAAGGAATAGACGAGTGAATGAGAAAACGTAATGGAAAATTAACTTGATATGCAATTCAGATTTCTTCTAATCCAAAGTAATGTTTAGTGGGAATGATAACAGGTATCCTGAATACTAGCACACTACTGTAGAAAGCAGTAGAGTAGTAGAAGGGATTTATATGGCTCCGTAATAAATATCATAATGGACCTTTTCCTACTCCCAATTTATGAAGTATATGAGACTTTTCCAGCAAAGACTGTTCTTAAAGGGAACCTGTCACATAGGTTGTGCTCCCCTTACTGAGGACAGCACAAGCTAGTGACAGATATGCTGTTTCCAGATTTGAGCATTAAATGCTCTAAAACTACAGCATCTTACAGAATAAGGGACATAGCACTGAGAACAGCAGGTCTGTCACTAGCTTGTTCTGTCCTCAGCAAAGGGGGCATAATCTATGTGACAAGTTCTCTTTAAGGACTGAAACCACTATTGAGAACTTCCTCAACAGGTAATCTTTCTATCAAAAAGACCCAAAGCAGACAACCCCTTTTCAAAAACCGATTACTTAAAGCAAACTGTTTAGTCCTAGTGACCAGTATACAAAGCTGTTAAAATGACTATTATAAAATATCCACCACTAATGTTGTTCAAAACTGGCCCTCTTCAATTCAACAATGACCAAACTAGTGATTTTAGCGCATCTGGAATCCAATTTTTTTATGCTGACCCTAACTCTACTCCTAACCCTATTGTAACTCTAACCCAATGTTGAGGTTAGGATTAGAAACTTTTCACTATTTTTTAAGGGTTAATTTACTGATTTGTAGTTTTTCTGATCCAATTGCAATCTTCGTCCTATATGACCACTGTCAATTGTGGTCCAACATCACATAAAAATAACCTAATGTATTGATGGACCAAAGTGATTCAGAGTGATAAATTAATCCTTACAAACCAGTAAAAAACCCTTAGTTCAACTATGAGCAGGGGCGTAGCTACAGGGGGTGCAGCGGTAGCAGTCGCTACCGGGCCCAGCAGCCTGAGGGGGCCCAAATGCCCTCCTGCCACATAAGAAGGTACCAGCATTGTAAATGGTGCATGGTAACTTGGGGGCCCCGTTTCACTTTTCGCACCATGGCCCAAGACGTTGAAGTTACGCCTCTGACTATGAGTTAGTGTTATAGTTACAATAAACTTTTTACTGATTTACTCCAATCGATTATGGCCTACCTAAATCAAATTGATTACATTTGGGTTGACTTTCTCTTTAAGCAAAGTCCTAAAGCATAACACCTTTATACATAGGCCACTAAATTGACCCTGTCTAGTGACTAGGATTAAGCTAACCAATTCTTGATGGTAATGGCATAAAAGCATCCATTCTCAAATCTTTCTGGTGGTTGTAAAAAGCTAACACCACTTTTTGTTGACTGTAGTGTAATTCATAATCTTAATGTCATATAATACTACTACTATTAAATATAATAGTCCTAATATAAAAAATTTTGAAGAAAACGGTTTGCAGACTGTTTGACAGAAGAGTCAAATGCTTAATCATATTTTACTATTGTTTGATAACGTAACATATAATAGAATCACCGTGATGTAAGTGTCACAATAAAAAGTACACACAGTATCTAACAAAAGTAAGTACACCCTCAATTTTTTGCAAAAAAAAAATATTATTTCTTTTCATGGGACAACACTGAAGATATGATACTTTGATACAATGTGAAGTAGTCAGTGTACAGCTTTTATAACAGTGTAAATTTGGTATGCACTCAAAATAACTCATCACACAGCCACCGATATCTAAACTGCTGGCAACAAAAGTTAGTACACCCCTAAGTGACAAATTGTGCCTAAGTGTCAATATTATGTGTGACCACCATTATTTTTCAGCAGTGCCTTAACTCTCTTGGGTATGGAGTTCACTAGGACTTCACAGGTTGCAGCCACTGGAATCCTCTTCCATTCCTCCACGACAACATTACATAGCTGGTGCATGTTAGAGACATTGCGCTCCTCCACCCTCTGTTTGAGGATGCCCCACAGATGCTCAATAGGGTTAGGTCTGGAGACATGCTTGGCCAGTCCAGGACCTTTACCCTCATTTTCTTTAGCAAGGCAGTAATCATCTTGGTGTTGTGTTTGGGGCTGTTATCATGCTGGAATACTGCCCTGCGGCCCAGTTTCCAAAGGGAGGGGATCATGCTCTGCTTCAGTATGTCACAGTGCATGTTGATATTCATGGTTCCCTCAATGAGCCATAGTTCCCCACAGCCAGCAGCACTCAGTACTCACTTTTGTGAGATACTGTACTTCATGTTCACACTAAAATTCTATATTTTTATTTGCTCTAAAACTGTAATAACTAATCATTTATGTCTTTACCGTAAAAGATAATTGAAAAGCATGTAACTACGGTATGTATGTAATTATATCTTATCATCACCACCTGTTCTGTAAGAACTTAATAACAATCCCTCTATAAGTAGTGGTAAGCTTCCTTGTGCTTCCCCAGCGGGCCATGTTTTGAGTATTTTCTTAATCATATACAGATGAATTAATGTAATTTATAAGGTCAGCTATTTTCCCATCTGTTGTTACAGAGAACATCTCAAAACATGACCTGTTGGAGATACTTCATGAGACCTACAGGCATTATATATGATATCTCTATAGGATACTGTTGATGATCGGGCTTGAACAATGAAGAACACAAACATATACATCTATTATTTATTATTCTTGTTAGGTCATGGATGCAGTATTTCCAATTAGATGGTCTAACTGACAGGGTATTAGAGAAAAGTAATTAGCATATGGCTGACACATTTTCAGAGTAAAACAATGTATTATGATGTATGGAGTTAACAAGCAGAAGAAGAGCTTTCTCTGCTCCCTGTCCACAGCTCATGTTAAACAGTATATTTTCTATGCACCATGATATAATGAATTTTTTTGCTTTCTGCATACACGGAATAACAGGTATTAATAGACCAGAAATCCAGTAGTTCATAACTGGATAACATCTGTTATATACTATAATGTTCTGCGTCCAGTTTCTGCTTTGCCTTTCACTTGAATGTGTTGTCTTGGATGTATGATCCCCATGATATTGTATACTGTTGCCCTCTATTAGGACCTGCATGCTCAAAAAGTTCAAAACATTCTTCAATAATAGTGCCGCTCTTCGGATTCAGGTAGATGTTACATTCAACCTAAATCTAAGCAATTCAATTCACCTAGTTCTGAATGCATTTTTGGTGATGATCACCAAAATATCAAAGGTTCTTTAGGTCTTTTTAGGGGTTAACTCACTTTTCAGTGCTGCACTCACTTCGGCATTGCTTTCGGTGTGAAGCATCACTTCCAGCTCCCCTAGGTTACCCCTATGTTTTGGTAAACGGAAATGAGAGTGGACCGGTATGACCTAGGGAAACTGAAAAGTATGTCACACAGGAGTGACATAAGGTCTGGAGCAATGCTGAAAGGTAAGTTAACACGTAAATACCCTAAAAACCCTCAATGTAACTTAGAATAAGAATCATAGTTACAGCACTTCATAGAAAAAAATGAAACATGAATCTAATTAAAATCACAGAGCAAGAGAAGCTTACTTACAGAACTTCAGGAAAAGTCAAAAAAACGATTTCTATAGGATACAGGGAAACCACAATGGGAAGATTCCACCGATGCAAATTACTAATAGGAATACCACTCACACACCTTCAATGCATGAGGGTAGTGGCTACTTAATATCTAATATCAGATCTGCACAAAAATATATATTTTTATGTATAGGACCTCAATCAAACAGTCTTATATATTGCAACGTGCTGGTGTTACAGCCTATTGGTGATGCCACTACAAATTGTTTGGGCGAGCTCAACATTATTATTGATATCCTATTAGGAATTGGTTTCTGACCTGCCTAAGGATAAGTAGGTAAGCCTCTATTCATCTGTAGGTACGGTTACATCTAACATTAGGGCTTGAGATTGGCATAAGGTTATAAACATAATTTTGGTTCAGCATGTCCCAAACCCAATTTTTTTTACAACTTGGTTAGTTGAATCAGTGACAAAACGAACAGATCCCTATACATACAACACTGACAGTCCAGACAAGGAAACCACTAATTAAAGAAGTAGTCAAGAGTCCCAGGGCCACTCTGGAAGTGCTGCAGAGATACACAGCTCAGGTGGGAGAATCTGTCCACAGGACAACTATTTGTCATGTACTTCACAAATGTGACCTTTATGGAAATGTAGCAGGAAGAAAACCATTTTTGAAAGCAAGCAATAAGAAGCACCATTTTGTAAAATGCTACATAGGGGACACAGCAAGCATATGGGGGGAGATAAGACCAAAATTAAGCTTTTTGTCCTAAATGCCAAACACTATGCGTGGAGAAAAAATGACATTGCACATCACCCTGAACACACCATCCCCCACAATAATGCACGGTGGTGGCAGAATTATGTTTTGATCCGGATTTGTTTCAGCAGGGACTGGGAAGCTGGTCTGAGTTGATGGGATGATGGATGGAGATAAATACAGTGCAATCCTGGAGGAAAACCTGTTAGACGCTGCAAAAGATTTGAGATTATATATAGACAGAAGAATGAACCTGGCTGTGGTTGGTTGAATGAAAATACACTGGATTGAAGTGAGGATTTCTTTGTATCCCTGAGTCTATCTACCCCAAAAATGGCAATTCTGTGAGTACAAATTCTGTAGCCTTTGATAAACTGCTGACACCGCCATGAAAAGTTGTAGCAGATCATATACTGCAGAGAAAATAGTGTGTTATACTGTATATCATATACCTACAGTAAGTGAATAACACATGCCCAGGCCAGGTCCATTTGATCTATAGTCACTCTTTGTTAGTGACTATAGATCCCCTAAATTTACTGGGCGATTCAGGAATCAAACACCTAGGCCCCCAAAGAAGAAAAATGTCCCAGGGGCTAAAAATGAAAGTTTGCCCAACCCCTTTATTTTATATTTGTGGGTCTGGAAAAAAAGAAAGGGGCGCTCTGATTGGGTTTTCTAAAGGGCAACAAAGTGAATTTTTTTTACCTAGGGCCCTTTTCCCTCCCTGTTGGGCCCTAGTGTAAATTTTTTCCAATTTTAAAAAAACCTTGTTAAAGAAAAAGCAATTGTGCAAAAGTACTGAACATTTTAACAGTTTGGAAAAAAGTTAATTTCTAAAAGCTAAGAGATTTGGGCCTCAAATTTAAAATTAATTAAAAAAAAAAAAAAAAGTTTTTAATTTAACCGAAATTTTAAAACCCCAAAAATTAAAATATACCCAACTTTTTTTTACCTTTTTGTTTTATTTAAGGAGAAAAAAAATGGGGCTGATTCAAGGGGGAGGGGCTAAACCAAAAGGGACTATAAAACTAAGTAGTAATCAAGCCCGGATGGGGAAACAAAATAGAAACCTTATGTGTAGACAAAAAGGGCCCTTTCCTTAAAACTTTTGGGTTAAATTTTTATTTTCATCCCTGTATGGGAAAATATAAAAACTCATTATGTGTTGTCTTTAGTTTTTTTGGGTTTAAAATTTAAAACATTAATATTTTTTTGGTTTAAATTTACCTGAACCCCCCATAAGCTATTTTTCAAATACAGAAACCTTTATGTGGGCCCCTAAAACTAAATTTTCCCCCGAGTTCCTGGGGATAAAAACCCTTTGGGCCCGGGGGTTTCCCAAATTTTCTCCCTCACATCCTTTACTACTGTATGATCTTATTTCGACTTGCAGTAACAGTAATATTTAAAAAGGGCCGGGAAACGATTCCCCCGAGACAGGCTCAATATGTGTCTAGTTAGGAATCGCTGTGTCAACTGGTCTTTTTTGAATGTTTTTTTCAAAAAATTTAAAAGGGAACTGGAGTAAAATAAAACTATTGGTTTTTAAACAAAAATAAAATTTTAAAAATTTTAAAAATTTTAAAAATTTTACCACCTGACCCGTCATTTTTTTTTTTTATTTTTTTTATTTTTGTCATTAAAAAAACATTGTAAGGGTTAAAGTTCACACGGCTTTTAATTTGGAAAGCGAAAATTCAAAACGGGGGCAAAAACCCCAACGAAAAGTGCCCAATGAAACATTTTTAGGAAGAATTTTAAAAATTTGGGGCAATACTTTTTAAAAAAAGGTAAAAGGTTTTAAAGGATTAAAACTTTTGGGAACCCACTGGGGACTGAAAATTTTATCAGGGTTTTCCCCCGGGAGGTTTTTTTAGCACAGTTTTCGTCTGAAATACTCATACAAATTTAAAAGCCCGGTCAAAAAAAACCCTTCCCCAAAACACACAAAAACACGGGAAAAAACCGGGGGTTTTGAAGTGGAAAACGGGTTCAACTTTAAAACAAATTTTTACAATTTTTTTGTCATAATTTGAAGTAAAAGGCTGTTTAAAAATGGACTCAATTTAAAATAAACTAAAAATTTTTGGGGGGCTTTTTTGACTCCCGTTTTGGGTGCGAAAAAGATCTGAAAACAAAAATCAAAATCAAGGGTCGTTTCCCCCATCCCCCTAAAGTTTCTCCCTTTTTTTTGAGCAAAATTTTACTTCCGAATAAAACCCACAACAACAACCTTATCAGAGAACCTCTTTGTATACACCTTTTTTTTAAAACACAGTGGTATAGGGGTTTGGTTTAAAATAAAAATGGAAAATTTGATTAGCTTTTCCCCAAAGGCCCCTTTTCCAAAAATTGTAAACAAAAACCTCCCCCAAATGGGTCGATGCCGCTTTCCAAGGGATAAAAAACTATTGTCGGAGGGTTCGAAACCAACATGGGGGGAGGGCCCCCCCAATTAAATTGGGGTTGGGTTCAAAGTAAAAAGGGGTTTTCCCCCATAAGCCATATAGTAAAAAATAGAAATTTAAAATGAATATTTTTAAGGTGTTTTGTGAATATATCTTTCTAAAACATTAAAAAAAGGGTCGGTTTTTGGGGGTTTTTAAAATGGAGGCCAAAAGGAATTGTAATTGCTTTTTAAAAAAAAAAAAAAATCCCCGCCCAGCCACTACAGCTTTATTTGCACCCACTACTCTGGGGTTCCTCACTGGGGCCCTCATATAAAGTAAACTGTTTCCCCCAACACTACCGCCCAAAATTTTGGGCCCGCCCTTTTAGGCAATTGGGCCATTATTTGCTGCAGGGAAACAAGTGAAAGAAAAATGGACTAGGGGGATAAAAGGAAATGCGACAGTGTTGGAACAATTTTTCTTTTAAAAGGGGTAACCCCCCTATTCCTTTTAAAAGGGGGGTTCCACCTTAAAAACTGCTCGTTTTTTCATATAGGGGATTTGGGAAAAAAAAAAAAGCAAAAACTCATCACTTTTCCCCCCCTGGACCCCATCCCCTTTACCCCGCTTGCCGATCCGTTTTTCTAAAGGAACAGTGGGGCCCGACCCCCCATTCCCCAAGCCCCCCCCCCAGCCACTTTCAGGAACCCGAGGCCAAGTCATGTGACATTGAAACCCCGTGTTAAGGCTGCACCTGTCCCGTGAACCATGGAAAGTTCACCCGCTTATTTTTGGGTTAAGTATAGTTCCTTTGCTTCTATTTTTCTCATACCCTGATGGACAAATGAGCAATGTTAGGGCTTGGAACACCCTTTTACGAATGAAATAAAAATGAAATGCTGTCTAATACAATTAAAAAAAAACTTCTTCCTCTACACCTCTGTTGAGGAATCTCATTTTTGATATTTTTTGTTTTTTTTTTTAATTCGGGGCTCTGGACAAACAGAAAGTAACATTTAACAAATGGGAAAAAAGGGGGTGGTCTGTGGGAGCCACCCCAGGGAGCCCCCAGTGGTTTACATTCCTTTTTCGGTGACATCAAGAAAAAAAAAAAAACCAGGGAAAAGCCCGCATGGGGCTGAAGGGAGGAGGAAGCTATGGTTTGTTGTACTTTACTAATAATTTATTACTTCATTTTTAAATAAACCCAGGGGAACCCCTTTAATTTGTTCCCTTAAGATTTTTTTTAAATTTTTTAAATTTTTTTATCCTAACTGTATATTTCACTTTAAATTCGGACAAAAAACCTTTTAAAAAAAATTTAAATTTTTTTCAAAATGCCCAAAAAAATTTTGTTTAAATGGACAACCCAACCCGCAAGTAATTTAAATTAGGGAGTTAAACTCCCCAAATTTCAAAAGGAAAAATGACCCTGGAGACAAACGACCCTTTATTGTCAATGTCTACCCTTTCAAGCATATACAAGAAATTTTTTCCTTTTTTCCTCGGGATAAGAAAAAATAACGGGGGAAGATACAACCAGCCAGACATTTCCCAAAACCCCCTTTTTTTAGGGACCAAAATCAATACCGGGTTTTTAAAAGCCCCCAAAAACTAATCATAAACCCGGGTAAAAAAATGATGTTATTATGTTAGGTAAGAACAGAAGGAGCCGGAAGTAATGAGTAAAATTTCCCCCAAAGGGGCAAAAAGAACTAAGGGTTTTTGATGGAAAAATTTATTGCAAGTTGTTTTGACCAAAAATTAAACCCCGCCCCCCGGAAATTGGTCCCCCCAACCCTTTTCCCTGACCTTGGGGATCCTCCTTTTTTAAAAAAGCTGGAAGAAATTTGGTTCCCAAAAAGTTTTATGAACACGGGGCCCCATAAAAATTATACCGCCTCTTAAAAAACAAGGTTGTAAAAATTTTTAATTTTAAGAAAAAAGCCCCTTTTGGTTTTCCAATTTTCCTACAGTCCAAGCTCTGAAAAATATCTTTTGTTTCCCCAATTTTTTGTCCCAACCTGAAATAGGAAACAAATTTTTTTTTAAATTTCCCTAAACCCTTTAAACCAAACCAATTTAACCCCCAATTCCCCCAAAAAGGGAAAAAGTTGGGAAGTAAACTATAAAGTTTTTAACTTCCCCCATTCCCCCCTTCTCCCAAACCTGATCCTTTTTCAAGTTTTATTCCTTCCTAAATTTGGAACCCCAAAAACCCTCTATGGGCACAGGGCTGTCATTGCTGCCAATGCCCCGGTTTGGGTTTTTCCCCTTTAGCGAGACATATCAGGCAAAAAATCAAGCCAAGGGAAAAGTGTTTGGAGTTAAAAAAGGGGGTTGACTCACTACATTGATTTATCTTTCCTCATTCCCCGGTTTCCGGGGGTTTATTTTTTAATTCAGGGGCTTTTAATTTACCCCACTAGGGGGGCCTTTGAAGCAAAGGGCTGAAACTAAAAACAAAACCAAAGCTGGGAGCCTATCAGGGTTTAACAAACAGGTCTGTATCTATAGCAACCCTTGAAGGGACCCCCGCCCATACAAGGGGAGGAAATCGCAGAATAGGTAGGACACTTAATTTGGGCACATAATTTCAAAATGAAAGGTTTTTGGGAAAATCCTTTTAAAATAAAAGCAATCCCTTTTATGAGACAAACACTTTAAAAAGTCATGTCTTTGGTTTTGAAATTGGATTTAAATTTAAAGGGACCCGGGGGAAAAAACAAAAAAAATGATGGGGAAAAGGGGACCTTTAAAACACTTGTGCCCCTCTAACAAATTTAAAGCAGGATCCCAAAAAAAATTTTTTTTTATTGAAACAAATGGGGGAAAACACTTTTTTTAGTGAAACCCAAAAATTTAAACTCAAAAACTCTACCTTTCCAAAACCTGTTACTTTTAAATCAAATTTATCCTTTTAAAATTCTTCTTACCATTGGAAACCAAAAAGAAAATTGGGATTGGGTCCCAAGGGAGTTTTGATACAGCGGGTTTCAAAGTATCCATACCCCTTTAAATTTTTTTCCCCATTTTTAAACATGAAAGGGCCCCAAATTTAAATGGGATTTTTGTTTATAATATATTTGATTTAAAACAACACCAAAAATAGCAAAAATCTGTGATGGTAACCCAGAATGATAAGTTTTTTATCAAAAATTTTTGAAAAATTTAAAAAACTAAAAAAAGGGTGACCCCATTGGGGTGTGGTGTGTATTCGCCCCCGTACTCCTTTTATCCATTTTTTTGCAGGGTTAGGTTTTTTTTTTTTTTGTTTTTTAAAACCAAACTCCGAAAATTTTTAAAGACCATTGGCAATCCATCATAAAATAAAATTGGGAAGGGGAATTGAAAAGACTGAAAATTTTAAACATGAAAAAGAAAATTGTAGGTAAAAAACATAGCCGTCCACCCCAAACTTACAGCCCCCGGCCCGGGGAAACCCCTAATTAGAGAAACAGCCCCGGAGACTAACCAAATCCGGGGGGAGAATCTGTTTTTACAAAACAACTAAAGGTCTTGTGGGTCCACAAATCTGGCCTCTAAAAAATGAGTGGCAAAGAAGATAGCCCCTTTTGAAAACCCAAACCATACAAATCATAAATTTCAGCTTCCAAAAACTATGTAAGGGCACAGCCCCCGGGACAAGGAAGAAGGGGGCCCCGGGCAAAATGAGTCCATAATTGACTTTTTTAACCAAAAAGCCCAAAATCTTTTGTAATGGGGGAAAGCCAACACTTCACCCTTACCCCGAACACAACATCTCCCCAGAAAGCAAGGCCCGTGGGGAGAAATTTTGCTTGGGGGAAAGCTTTTCTTCAGAGGGCCCGGGAAGCTGGGGCAGAGTTGATTTTGGGGAAAATAGAGGGAAACTAAAAACAAGCAGTCCTTTGGGTAAAAAACCCGTTTTTAGGCTGCAAAAGATTTTTAACTTTGGGTTCCCTAGGTTTTACCTTCCAAAAGAAAAAACAACACTAAACCAAAAACAAAACTTCCCAAAGGAATGGAAACTAGTTTATACACAAAAGGGGTGGTAGTTTTAAAAGGGGCCTTAGCCCTCAACAAATGAAGGCCCCCTCTTTCCCCCGCAAAGGGAACTGGTTTTGGGCCCCCCCGTTTAAAATGCTTCTCTTCGAAAAAGCCGTTATTGGCATCACAAATGGAAAAAATCCAAAAGGGAAAACCCTTTAGTTTATGGGGTTAAGCATGAACCGCAAGTAAATTTTTTTTCACCTTTTTTTGTGGGTGGAATGTTGCATCCCTTTAAAAAATATACAAAATTTTCTAAAATATATTGGGGTTACCCTCCAATCCTACTTAATTGTTTAAAGCTAAAAAAAGCATAATCAGTTTTAAATGGTTTTAATTTAAAATTTTAAACCCCTTAAAAAACCCATTGAGAATTGAAAAATTTCGTTCACAAATGTTTTTCCAAACCCCAAACTGACTGAGCTTTTGCTATTTTTGCAAAGAAGAAAAAGCCCCCAAAAATTCCCCCCTCCGATGTGCAACCCCGGTAGAACATAACCCAACCCCTTTTTTGCTGTTTAAATTTCCCCTTGGGGGTTCTGCCAAAATAATTTTGCCCCCGGGGGGCTTTAAAACATAAAAGGGGCCCAACCCTTTTTTAGTTTTTTTTATCTTTCAAAAATTTTTAAAAAAAGTTCATTTTCCCTTTTCGCTTCACAGAACTTTTCTATCTTTTTGTTGCTTTAAAAAAAATTAAAAACCAAAACCAACCTTAAGTTTTTGGCGAATGTTTTTTAAAAATTAGTAAGGTTTGAGGGGTTAAAAGAAAACTTTTTCAACCCCCTGTATTTTAAATAAAACAGGATGGAAATTAAAAATCTTTGGGAAACATTTTCCGTTTGTAGGGTGGGCCCTAATTTTGGGGGAAATTTGGGCAACCAGAGAATGAACAGAAGTTTTACCGAGCTCACAAATGATTTTTGCCTAATAAACCTGAACCAATTTTTGGGCAATCATTTATATACCTGTAAAAAGGTTATCAAAAATAGTAAATTTATTTATTTGTTTAGTTTTATTATTGTGTTAAATGCATAAACTATATTATGCCACACCTTACCCTAAATTATAAAAATAGGATGTTCATAGGTAAATGATTCCGTGTTTTGGCAAACCTGTTCCCAAAATTAAGATATCTTCCCTTATTGTTATTACAGACCAAGGAAATCCATTTAAACAATTAAACTTCTTTATTTTTATGGCCAAACAAATGTAGCAAAAAGAATTTCTCTAGACATTTCGACCAGCCTTAGGGTCAATCACATGCTATTTCTGAACAAGTAAACTGGGTCAAACATCCTGTAGCAGTATATATTTCTATATGAAAACCCAATAATAGTTAAAAGGCAGATGGTAAATTTGGAGCATGGTGAGCTTCTAGCTCCAGGACTTGAAGTTTAAAAGCTACACGTTTACAGGAAGGAAAAGATCTTTTCAGTCACTTACAACATAATAAACAAACAGGGAGATTCCAGTACTGTGCAAAAATAGTCCAGGTTCAATGGAATTGCCCATTTTTGAAATGTTTAATCTGATCTTTGTGTAACATAGAGAGCCTTTCTAGGAACTCTTCCCAGAAGGCTCTATCAATTGTTTAGATGTATGTACACTCATTACTTCCAAAATGGAGCAACTGCAGAAATCACTACTGTCTAAAATAGGATCCAGTTGTTTTACCAGGATCTTATTACACATAGTAGACTGGCTCCATCTAGTAGGCTATGACTTTGAGGAACCCCAGGAAGGGGTTGAAATAGAAAAAAATAAAAGACTAGATCATGTTCACTGTTCACATGACCCTGCAGGTTATCACTGGCCAGTGTTTAAACAGCAAAAAACCACCGAGGCTTGTGATTAGCTGCATGTGATTGAATCATGATGTCATCAGCAGGCACCCCAGTACTGAAGCTCAGCACTAGAATGGAACCAGTTGAGAAGGTGAGTCTTTTATTTTTTTCTATTCCACCCCCTCCCCGGCCAACTACAATGTTGTTTTCTAAAACTGGACAATGCCTTTAACTTGTCAATTAGCACATTACGATACTGTGGTACAGAAAGTGATCTTTTGGCTTTTGTTGTGTCTCGAAGTTGGATAATACAATACAGTAAGTTATCTCTGCCAAATAACCTTTGCTACATCCATAGTAGGTATTGCTATGATACTGTCAGTTAGATATTAGGTCCTATTGCTACATGTTAAGTTAGCCTAGGTTCTATTTCTAAATTTAGAGAGGATTAATTCTGAGTTATCAACTAATGGCATCCAGCAATGTGATGTGTTGTGTGCTGTGTGTCTAGGTGCCTTTACAAATATGAATGAGATGTAATTTCAAGTGTTTTCTGTCACAGAACAGATTGTCTGCATGTTCTTTCCCTGCCTGGTGATATGAAAAGATATTTCTGTATCTGCACCAAGGGAACAAGCCTTTGTCTAAGTTTCTTCCTACCGAAAATCAAAACACTTAAAATATTTACCTTGTCTAAAAAAACCTGCTGCGTTCTTCCTCTATAAGTGGTACAATCACAATGTAATATCTGTAGGTGTATAAAACACCTGCTCTCCTAGAATCTGTAATTAATAAATGCATTGGCTTTGACTGTAACAAAATACGACTCTCATATAATTGTCAAGTTTAACGAGCATCTTGGAGGCCTCTTTTTCCCAGGGCCCAAAAACCCTCTTAAGGTTCTGAACATCTTGTTTTTTTTATGGGATATATTATTTTTCTTGTTATTGTAAAAAATTCATTATGTGCTTTAATTTTATCCTGGAGTCTTCATTTTTTATTCAGTCTATGGCTTCATTAAAATTTCTCAGAACTGAGGCTTCCTTCAGAGTATTACAGCATGAGGTTTCAGTTATAGATAGCGGAGCCAGTCTTTAACAAGGCGAACCTCACACTGAAAGTCTAATTTCCGGTATCCATTTTTTCAGAGTGCTTTATATTTATGATACTTTTCATATTGCTTTTTGCCTCCTTGCAGTGCAGAAGCGAGGATAATTGAATAGTAATACCAGCTCAAATTATGTTTTAATTTTCGGAGGTTTCCCCCATGCACTAAGGGGGTATCTTAGTTTCCTTTCAATGCTAAGGTATAGTGAATGGCATCATTTTTTGCCTTGCTATTGTTACTATCAAATTTTGCCTCCAAAGTGTGTTTAAAAATAGCAATAAATCTAGCAGAAAAAACTAAGGGAAGGTTTGGTCTGAATCTTGTAAAGTTTTAATAGACCCAGACACAACCTAGGAACAAGAGTGGCACTGTTTTTTAAGAAAAAAAAACAATTGTGTCTCCAATCATCTAGCAAACTTTCCCTTAATCTACCCAATATTTCACATCTAGGAGTTTGAAATCCAGAGATTTTCTACTTACTCTTACTAGAGACAAGACATTGCCACTAAAAACAACACAATTTAGACAGCACTTTTAACAGTTTAGAGTGATTCTTTTTTCACCCATACAATATTGCAGCTCATGGAGGATACTTACTCAAGCCAGCTGCGTAGCAAGATAGAAGGACTAGGAGAGAGGGATATTGACTCTGGGCGGCACTGTTTTTGTCCTGGAACTTTTACCCAAACCTCCTGGACCCCCAAATAATAGGGGGCCGTGGAAAGGGTAAAAAAAAAGGCTTTTGTAGCAGAAAATTTTAAAAAAGGCCTTTTGGACCCCTTTTTTTGAAGGGCCCCCCCCAACGGGTTTTTTTTTTCCCCTTTGGTTTTTTCTTTTGCTCTTTTTTTTTTCATTTTTTGTAAACAAAAGGCCCAAATTTGGAAAAAAAAGGGGGCATTGGGGGAGAAAGTAGAGAAAGGGGAAAATTCTTTTTGGCCCTTTTGTATAAAACCGGTTTTTCCCCAAAATCTTCGGGGTTCTTTTTAAAGTTCCTGTTTTTTACCAATCTGTATCAAAAGGCACGAAAATTCCAGGCTCAGATGTGCCCACACCTTTTTAAACTTTTATTGTACAGCCGGGTTTCCTTCTTGGCAGGGGGTGAAAAATAGCTAGCTTAAATTTTGGGCCCAAATTTTTTCCCCCCTAGATTTTAAGTCTTTGGGGGTTTTTAAAACCGAGGGAGGGGGCACTCCAGCAAGGTGATCAAGGGTTTCCCCCATGGAAAAGGGGTGGGGGTCTGAAAAAAAGGGGCATTAAACTCAGAGACACCCCGGGGCCGCACAAACTCTGAGGAAAGTTTTTCCCATTTTACCCCCTCATCGGGAAAATTAAAAAAAGGGGCATTTTAAACCCAATCCCGGGATATATAGGTCCTCCACAGTGGAATACATTGCTGCTGTCGGGTCCCCCCCCCTAATAGATAAAGGGTTTCCCAAAACAGGGACCTTTTACTATTAAGTCAGAATTCCCTAATAGGTTATTTGAAAAAGGGTTTTCTAAACTAGATAATCCATTTAAACCCCTCAATCTTTCTTCTCTATTAATTTAGATTTTCATGGCCCTAAAATGAAATTTACCCAAAGGTAAAAAGAAAAACCAGACAGAAAATATCATCAATCATAATAGAAATAATGTGCATCATTGACTTTTCTGAAATTGTCCCAATTTAAAAATTTGGGCCCGGCCAAAACGCTGTGTACATTTTCTTCAAAATTCCCTTTTGGGACTTTTGGAAAACCCCCCAAAACATATTCCCCTAAGCCCCCAGGGCTTAAAAATAGTTTTGGACTAAAAACCCTAGGGGTTTAGCATATAAAACCCACAGATGCCTTTGAATTTTTCCCCCATACAGAAAAATTTACGGGGTCGGGAAGCTTGGGTACTTTATATGCATCAAAATTTTTATGCTATTTTCACCATTTTAACTTTATTTTTAACAAATCCCCATCCCTCCATTACAAACAGTAAATAAAGGGAATAGGAAAGAAGAAATACAGCAATCTTATTTAATAGCCCAGGGAGTTATTTTTTGGGGATAGTTTTTCAAAGTTTGCGGGTAAAATCCAAGGGCAAATTAACCAGGGTACCCCAAAAGGCATTACACCCCATGCAAAAAACATTATATAGTATTTATGAAATTGAGGGTCATCTGATGAGAATGCAAAAAGGAAAAACAAGGAAATTTGAGGGAATTATGTGACTGGGGGAGGGGGCGGGTAGGAAATCGGGAAGGGGTATAAAATTACACTTTTTTTTTTTACTGAAAAAAAGCGGGTCTACTGAGTTTTAAAAGGGGCCGGGGGAAAAACAATTTCAAAAAACTTTTTTCTGAAAAAAAGAACACCTTTTAAAAAAATTTTAAAAAAAAAGCAGGAAAACAGATGTAGAAAAATGACCCAAGTTTTATTTTTAATTTTGGTAGCATTTTTTGAAACTTCACAAATAAACTTTTAACATCTTTTACACTGGTTAAAATAACCTCTATCTATCTATCTATATTTATCTACCCTTTTCTTTTTCTATCTATCTATTATCTTTTTTACCCTTCTATAGACAAAAAAACAGCCCAGACAAAAGGAACAGCCCAGATAGATAGATATAAATGTTTTTAATAATAGATAGATAGATAGATAGATAGATAGATAAAATGGGATAGATAGAAAAATGATAGAAGAAAGTAGATAGAAAATAGATAGAAAGATAGTTTAGATGATAGATAGATAGGATAGATAGAATAAGTATTTTAATGATAGACAGAAGATAGATAGATTTTTAGTTAGATAGTTGATTGATAGATAGTTTTAGATTTTTAGAGGTGGGATAATGAAAGATGATTTTTGATAGATAGATGGGATAGATAGATAGATAGATAGATAGATAGATATAAGAGGTATAAAATTGATGGGACAATGATAGATAAAATAGATAATAGAAAATAGATAGAAAAGAGGTTTTTAATTTTTGTTTAGACAGAAAAAGATTAAGATAAATAGTTAGATAGATAGAAAATATGGAGGTAGATAATATAATAGAAATGATAGTTTGAAGATAGATAGATAATGGGATAGATAGATAGAAAAATGATAGAAAAGTTTAGATGGATAATAGATAGATAGATAGAAAAAGATAAAATATTTAAAATTAGGGGTTTATATAATGATGGGCCCAGTTAAAATTGGTAGTTTATAAGGTTTTTAAAATTTGAAAGACAGTTTAGATAATAAATAAACAGTTAGATGTTTAATGAAAGATAATAGATAATGTTAGAAAAGATGATAGATAGTTTAGATAGATAGTTTTTGAGGAAATATAATAAATGGGTAGTTTGGTAGGGAAAAGATAGATAGATAGAAAAAGACGTTTGAAAATAGGGGGTATGATAAGATAGATGGGATAGATAGATAATAGATAATAGTAGATGGGATAGATTGAAGTTTTGATAGATAGATTTTAGAGGTATATAAAAAAGCCCAGATAGATAGAAATAAAATAGATAAGAGGTAAATAATTATTGATAAAATAATGTTTTGAAAAGATAAAAAAGATTTAGAGGTATAATAAGGGTTTAGACAGACAGAGATAAAATTAAAACAGGTAAAATAATATAGATAGATGGGTATAGGGGGTAAAATAATGATAAAACCCAAGATAGATGGATAGTATAAAAGGGTATATAATGATAGACAGATAGATAGATAAATAAACAGATAGATAGATAATGATAGATAGATAGATTGATAGATAGATAATGATAGATAGATAGATAAAAATAAAGAGTTTTAATAATGATAGACGGGGAAAAGATAGATAGATTTTACAGGTAATAATGATTAGATATTTAATTTTAAAAGAGGTATATAAATGAAGACAGAAAAGTTGGAAGATATAAGGTATATAATGATAAGTTTTTAGATGGGAAAATTTTAGATAGATAGATAGACAGTAGACATAGGGTTTATATAATGAAAAGGATAGTATTAAAAGGAAGGGGAAAATAGATAGATGGGATAGATAGATATAAAAGGGAATATAAAAGGTAATAATGATAATAGATGGGATAGATAGATAATAATAGTAGATAGATAGATAATTAATTAGAGGTATATAATGATAACAGAAAGAAAAAAATAGATAGATGGGGGGGGGGGGGGGGGGGGGTAAGATAGATAAAATAGTTATAGAGATTTATAAATGATGATAGATAGATAATAGAAAAGATAATAGATAGATAGATAATAAATAGATGGGAAAATAGATAGATAGAAAAAATAGATAGATAGATAGATAGATAGTTTGATAAAAGGAATTTTAAGGGAACCGATAAAATAAAAGGGACAGATGGGGAAATAGATAATAGAAAAGTTTAGATAGATAGATAGATAATAGATAGATAGATGGGTTAAATTTTAAATAGATAGAAGAATGCCAAAGACCACAAGGGTTTTTTATACAAAGGATGTAGTTCCAAAAAGTAAAATTACAGGTTTTATACATTTGAACCCTGAAACCCAAAGGTATCCATTTAAAAATATGCCCAAAATAAGACCCCCAATTATTTCTTTCCCATTATAATAATACACAGGTCTGTATTTCAGGGTGAAAACCTCACCTTGTGGTAATCACCAATACATCTCACAGCAAAGACAGTATTAAATTTTTGACTAAAATGGTGTCTGCTTCCCCTTTGTGTTTTACATATGAATTCCCTTGGGGGAATTACATAGCAATTTTTTTTTTTTTTTTAAAAATTTTTTTTTTTTTTTTAGTCAAATTTTGACACGGATTTCTGATTTTGAAACCAATAAAAATCCGACTATAAGTTATCCCCATAGATCTCATGTACATGGCTTGGATTTTCTGAGGTTAGATTTCAAAACCTTTGCAAAAAAAAAATTTAAATTTCTAAAATTCCCCTGGATTTACAGCGGGGAAAATGGGGCCAATCCAAAATTTTAAGGGAAACCCGAAAAAAGTGGCCCGAAAACAGTCATTTTAAAAAATGGGCATTCTGAGTTAGAAGGCGATCAGTATTTTGTCTTTGTCTTGTGGACAAAGCGTTCGGGCTAACTAAAAGTAAGAATCATAGCTTCAGCAAATGCTAAAAGTAGCGATTATATGAACGTGTAGTGCAATATGGGGCATAGGGTTTGTACTTTTTAAAAATTCCCTGTCTATGGGGGCGGAAATTTTAATGCTCAGACCACATTGTTTTCAAACCTTTTTTTGAAATATTTTTACACGGCACTGATGGTAGAGAGATAGATAGATAGATAGATAGATAGATAGATAGATAGTAGATAGATAAAATAATGATTAAAAGATAGATAGATAAAAGATGGGAAAAAAGTGAAAAGAGATATGTATTAAAAGAAAGTAAAAATTTGATAGATAGATAGATAGATAATGATAGATAGATAGATAGATAGATAATTTGATTATAAGATAATAGAAGATTTGGGTGGGGGTGGATGGATGGGGATGGTTTTATAATAGATAGATAGATAGATAGTAATAATAGATAGATAAAAGATAGATTTGATAGAAAGAAAGATTTGTTATAAAAGAAAGGGATAAGATAGTAAAAAGTAGATAGATAGATAGATAGATAGATAGGGTAGATAAATGGGTTGATAATAGATAGATAGAAAAGATGGATAGATAGATAGATAGATAGATAGAATAGATAGATAGATAATAGATAGATAATAGATAGATTGATAGGGTAAAAAGAAAGATAGGGGAAAACAGATGATGATAATAGATAGATATAAAATTGATAGGGAAAATAGATAAAATAGGGTAAAATAGATAATAGATAGATGAAAAGATAGATTAAAAGAAAAAATTGATTTTGACAGGGCAATGATTTTAAAAGGGGTGATAGATAGATAAGGGTTGGGTAATAGGGGCAGTTGCTGCTCTTGTGTTGGGTTGGGGCCCCAAACGGATAAAGGTCCTACGGGGACATATGAAAAATTACAACAACCCCGAGATGAAATTGGTACAAGGGCTGGTCTCTTTTTTTAATTGTAATTACACTGGCAGTTTAATTGGCCCCAGGTCATGGAAAAACATTGTCAAAATACGACAAAAACTGAATAAAAACTTTTAGTTTCATACATTGTATATTAATGCACCAGCATAAAGTAATATGTTTGCCCCTGCCCCCAACCCCCCCCCTTTTAGCAAAACTTTTTCAAAACCACGTAAGGAAAACACAAGCCCAATTTTCCCTTTTAAAAATCCCAAACCCAAAATTTTTTTAATAAAGGGGGTTAATTTAAATAAAGATTTAAAAAAAAGCCGGGAAACCCCAAAAAGGATTTTTTCCTTTGACTGATATCTGGAGGTGCGTAAATACCTTTTTTTTAGACAAAAAAATGCTGATTTAAAAATATTAAAAGTTGAGATAACTGTCCCACAAATTTTTTTAGGTCCCAAACCCCTGACCAAAAAATGCTTTAACCCTTTAAAGGGGGACCTGTTTTGCTCTTCTGAAAATGTGTTTAAAAAAATACTAGTATTGATCATGAAATAACAATTCTGGAGCATAAGAACGCTGTAATGTTTTGCTTCTCTTGTGGTCTTCCTGGGAATAAATGAATACAATAAAAGTTGTTACATTTCCCTTTATCAATGGAAAAACTTTTAGAAATATGGCACTGTCCAAAGGTTTCAATATCAAATTTTTAGAATTTTTATTTAAAAAAATGATGAGGTTTGAACTAAAAGGGAAAAAAAAGGAAAGGGGGGAAAATTTTTCTTTAAGGGAAAAATTTAAAAATTAAGGGGTGAATTTGTATTATAGAAAAAAAAAATTGGGAAAATTAGTAAGGGGGCAACCCAAATTTGGTTTGGACATACAGGGCCCATTAAACACCACCCCGCTAGCCAAGGATATCCCGGGGGCCCAAAGGTTGAAAGGGGCTCATGGTCTACCTGTGAACTATTTAAAAAAAGCTGCTAATTTCAAACTTTTCTAATATAGCCCCATCCTCAGGGGGTTCCTGTGTCAGTTTGTAACCGAACTTCTGCCACTATGTGATTGAATAACCGCATGACATGCCAAAGCAATTATATAGGTGGGTCAACAGAGGAGGTCTTAACAACTAAGGGTGATATGTTCTATTAGGGCTGCACCATTTCTTTGGTGTATTTTGCGTCAAAAAACTGTTGACGCCCTATTTTTTTAAAATAAAAAGTACGGAAAAATTTCAACAAAACTAGGCGCATTTTATGGCAGGGGAAAAACACATTTGAATGCCCTAAAGTAAAGGGCATCGAATTGGGTGGGAATTTATATTGGGTTTTTCCTAAATTAAGCAATGTGCCCAGGGTAGGTGCAAACCCAATTTTTCTATGCCCCTTTTCACCTTTTTTTTTCAGGTTCGTTCATTCCCGGCAAAATTTTTTCACGATTTTAAAGCGCCTTAAAACTGACCCTGGCGGGGGACCTCCCTTTTTGACCTGTAGCCTTAAAATTTTTATACCGTAGTAGACCCTTGGGGATCTGCCCCTCATCCCGTTGGTTCCCCCTACAGCTGATATATTAATTTACTTTTCTCATTTTGGTTTTGTCCGGGATAACCCCCTTTGTTTCATAGGGCTCATTTCCAATGCAGTTTTTCGTTTGAATAGAGTCGGTCGGAAAAAGAGCCCGGGGCGGGAGGGGGATCCCTTTCATCTGCAGTTTTCTGGGGATGAAAGGGGCCCTAGGAATAAACCCTTTTGCCCTTCCCCAAAACAATCTAAAAAACTAAGTTTATGGGAAAAGTGGATAAAGTGCATACATATTTGGGGTTTTTTGGGTTTTTTTTTAAGTTGGGTTTCCATTAAAGGGGGGCTGAGGTTTGGGTTTTTTTTGAGAGTCTATTACAGTTTTTGCATCCACAGTTATCCTTGCTGTAGTTTTGCAAAAATCATGATAAAACCTAAGTGCAATTGAAATGTTTCATAAAAATTTATTTTTGATAAATAGGGGAAATGCCATTGAGCGACCCTGTATGGGGAAAAGGGGTTTAGTTTTTACTTTTTTAAACGGGTTTAAATGTGCCAAAAGTGAGCACTCTGCCTTTTTTTTCCCCTATGTATGGCATGTTATTTGGGCATGTTTGCCATACTGTGCACCAAACCACACTTTGTAATGCGTCAAACATTCTGTGTTGCACCACATTCATAATTTTGGACACATTTGTGAATGTGGGACTGCAAAGCTAGGTGCATAACTGTTCAAACAGCCACACCAATTTAATTGTGGTCTGTCTGAGCATGAGTGGTTGTAACGGAACTAGATTTGCCATTAGGGCAAAAAATGTCCCTTAGTTCTCAACTTACACCAGTAAAATATTAGAAAGTAATTTATTATATTGATCAAACTATATAAAATTAAATTATATAAATTTAATGATAAATTATATAATATAAAATAAATATAAAATTATATCATATCACAAAATATAAAATTATCTCCTATAAAATGTATTTAAAATTAATTTTAAATTAAATAATATAAATAAATTAAACCAATACAACAACTAAAATAAATCATGTTTTCAATGAACTAATTTAGAAGCCATTAGAGAATTCAGGCATTAACTTATACACATTTGGCACACTGCTAATGCATCAAAGTACTGTGGAGCTCCAAACATATACGCTAGGTGCCTCGAAGCTTAGACGCCATTTACGAGCGCACATTCACCACTTTCATATATTCAGGCACATTATACACTGAAAAAAAGATGCAAAAAATGTTGTGGAGGCGCCAAGTTTCATACATGTCACCCATTGTGTTTGACTACTACTTGGACATTGTATGGCGGTATTTTAAGAGGGCTCAATGGAATAATTTGAACTTTATATACAGTATGAAATTATTGTTCAGTTACTGCACAGTGACATTTTTGTATCTCTATTATATGTATTTATGTAGAAAGAATATGGATACTCTGTGGTGGCCTTATTTATTTGTATGGTATGTATATGTATAATTAATTAATTCTATGCATCAGCTATGAGTTAATAGATAAATAAACAGATATACCCTAATCTGCTTTAAATTCCACATCAGACAGGCGCCCTTATCTGACTCTATTGTTCAATAGCCCACATAAATATAGGACTGATCTTAGCAATAATGATTATGACTAATATATATATATATATATATTATATATATATATATAGTATTAATATATATAAATATAATGATATATATATAATATATATATAATATATTATATATATAAGCAAACAGTGTTTGAAAAAAAATAATCAGATGAAAGGGAATAGTATTTAAAAGTAGTATAGAACTTACCCTTCCAACTAGTATTGGTTCAGGCCCAGAAAACTCTTCCAGCACAAACATTTGATTCCACACCCATCCTCTCTTAGATCTGTTTAATACTTTCTGTTCATCATTGATTCCATTAAGTTCCAGGGTGGCTTCATTGGAGAGTACATTGGATTCATTCCTTGGAGCCATATACACATAAGGAAGAACAGCAATCCATATTATGAAGAATGGAGTCCAAACATCCATGAATGTTTCCCGGAGTCTTTTTGGCATTGTAACACAAGTTGTAGAGAACACGGACAACATGAAACACTTGTTCTGCTCACATCCGGATTGCAGGCATCCAATTCATCATGCAGAGAGAGATATTTCTTGCAGCTGATCCGAGTGTTTATTGAACAATAAACATAAGCACAAATAGTTCATATTCAACGGACTTGTCAGGAATATTGTTCATTGATGTTTCCCTTAAAAAAATAAATAAAATAATAATAATAATTTAAATGAGTGAATAAAATTTGCAATGCATAACATACCATGTGTTTCACAGCTAACTATTTATAGACCCAACAGTGAAGCTCTTGTTTCATATGGAGAGGAAAGTAACAAAAATCAAGACTCAAAAATGACACTAAATGACAAGAAAAAGCAATGGTTTTGTTGGTGCTGAGTGTTGTATTCGGACAAATGTAATAGAGCAGACTATGTCATTAAACTATATTGTGCCATGTGGTCAAGGGGTTAGCATAATTGAGTATCTAAATCTGCAATTCTATAGAACAAAACAGATTGAAATAACCCTGAAAGTAAAGTGCTCTGCTACGCTACTTTAGAAAACCTGCAATTTTAGTAGTACATATTGCTGTTTAAACTCACAGTCTGTTTAATGCTGCTCCATACCAGTAGCTATATTATAATGTGTAATCAGAATATCATCAAGTTTATAACTTTTCTTATTTTAGCCACTATCACCCAAGTAAAAGACATGTCTTTTGTTTGACAATGTCTTCTGTAGGTGGAACCTTCAAAGCTTATATGTTTTCTGGAATGATAGGGATGCAGACAATTACTATTTTATAATTCTTTAGAGCATACAGAACATATGTTAGAAACCTCCAAAGGACCTGTGGTGTCTTGCAGTGGCAATCTCAATAAAATAGCAATGGCACATAGCTAGGATATGGTATCACTTCATGATTGATGGGGATCTTCATGTTCAGAGTGGGACTGACCCCTAAGACTCCTCCATAAAGATAGGGATAGAAGCAAATCCTTGAGCAATGGGTGGACAGAATCACCACTGTATAGGAAATAGTGAAAGCTTGTGAATTTTTAGTGGTCCCAGTGGTCATAATAATCATGAAGTTATAGCCTAGGTAAAGTCAGGAAGAGTGCTCATTGAAATGGTTTGCAATTGCAGAGAATAAAAAATCCATGGCTCTCCTTTGTATTTGCAATTTTTGTTGATCAAAGCGTAACGACATGCAAAATAGCTTAGCAACAAATTGATTGCATAGCGCATACAAGGTATTTCCTCAGATTCCAATATGATATCAAGAGAGAGACGTTTCGGACAGTGATGGCCTTCCTCTAGTTATATCTGTGGAAAAGGTAAAGATCTCAGTGTGCGAGAGTCACCACCACAGTGCGCTCCACCCAAAAGAGGAGACCTGTCACAGCTCTCCTCTCTCTGTTTATATCAAACTGAAGTTATAGTCTAGCGACATGCCATGTCATCTGGTCCATGAAACAAGAATTTAAAGAGCACCAAAGACAGAATTCCAGTGTTATGTGTACATTATGTGCCCCCTCAGGTTTAATGTAGTGTATCTGTTTTGCTCTTTGTATAGCTTTAAGAATCTATCTACTTAGCAGAGTTTAACTAGTCCATAAAATAATGGCTTTTTGGGTTATTTGTTCTTACATCACAACAAAATCCATTGAAAAGCATTGAAAAAGTTGATATAACTTTCTGTACTGGGATATCATGGTAATTGTCAAGGTTAACTTTACTACATCTGTACTTAAAGGACCATTAACTTCTGAGTGACCAACAGGCAATAGACACTTATATGCCCTCATGTCCCTACTACCCTCTATGATTTAAGTTGTGTGCGTACATCTTGGATGGTGTCCTATTACACTGGAGAACAAAAAATAAAAATTGGTGGCTAGAAATTTTAACCTTATTCTGGGTATTTGAGTGCTGCTGAGTCCGAAAATCCTGTCCATTTTGTTGTAGCAGCTCTAGTTTATGAGAGGTTGATTACAGGATTCTATATTGTTCTTGTGGTTAATTTGTGTATAAATATGTAGTACAGATGAATAGAATTGAATTTGCTCATGCACATTCATGTTTTTGTTTTAATGTGTTCTTTAAATGTTCTAAAATGTATGTCTGTTTCACATGAATTTCCAACATTTCTTAAGCACAATATTGAGTGATCACTACTTTAGCAGCAAATAATTAGTAAAGTGGCAATGCCAGATCTCCAAAACTAGAGCTTCTAGAGGAAAACGGGTGTCATTTTCAGAATCCGCATCCCAAACATACTCAAAAAATGATTCCAACTTTTAAGGCATTGCAATGAGTCCTAGTGTTATAAATGAGGCCAACTATTTTGGTAGTCTGAATTCTGCAATAATATTGTCAGGCATTGCATATACTTATTGGTAGAATAGTCCTGTACTAAGTAGGTGACAGAGATTTAGGAAGACACAGACGTGTCTCCATGTGTGTGTGTTTATCTACTGGGAATATCCTTGAATGATTGTGACATGAGGTAGAAAATAACTTAATCTGTTTTCTAGTCCAAACTCATTGGTTCATTTCTTTGCTTCACTGATCAAAATTGGGTTTAAAAGTTTTGAGACAAAACTGAGAATTTAAAGAGCCCTTTCATATGTAGCTACTTTTTAGACTGTATGCTCTAATGTCAGAATATGTAAGATTTTTCAGCAAAGTGACCCTCACATCTATGGGCATCACTTTAGGGCCACCAAATGAGAGAAATAACATAGTTTATTATAAGGGCTAGCGTTTGGCATTAATAAGGTAAAATAAAGAGCACATTTAGTGGCCCTCCAAGATATACATGATCATCAAGTGTTGATCCTTGTGTCCATGGCTGCAGTAGAGAAATTGTTTATCGCTGGCCTTCACAGACACCACTATACTCATGCATTTTTTATACCTTTGCAAAGCTCTCTATAGAAATATCTTTAGTACCTTCTTTAACAAAGAAAAAAAATAAAAAAAATACTGTGTGTAAAATTTGACCCACTGTGTTACGCCAAGTGCAGGACTTGAAGGCAAGATGCAGGGATGCAAAGAGAGAATATCTGAGTCATGCACTGCCCCCTTCAGGACCTGCACCATATACAACACAATGTATTCGTTCAACCAAGAGGCTTTTTAATAATAAGAACACCATATCTGTGGAAACTGCTTTAAAGTTTAAAGACATCTTCCTGGAATTTAAAGCCAGACCATATTCACAAATGGTGTTCTTATTATTGTATAAACATAAAGAGAAATAGTGAAATGCTCTGCTGCTACTGCTTAGTAATCATTAGTAAACAGGGTCATAGATGAACATTAGATAGATAGAGATATGTAGATAGATAGATAGATAGATAGATAGATAGATAGATAGATAGATAGATAGATAGATAGATAGATAGATAATACATCGATCAGCCATAACACAGCAAGTCAAGTGAGTAACACTGATTATGTAATATTGACAATATCACCTGTCAAGGAATTGCTTTGATAGAGATGTTTCAGAACATACAGTGCATCACAGTTTTTAGACACAATCCAGTCAGATTGCCACTGCTTCCCCTTGTTTGTGTTTGAAAGGGCCTGCAGTGGGCATGTGAGCATAAGAACTGGATTATGGAGCAATGGAAGAAGATTCCTTGGTCTAATTAGATGTTTTCATTTATGTCATGTGGATCATTGTGTATGTCTGTGTCATTTACCTGGTAAATAGAGATGCCACCAGGATGTAACATGAAAGAAGATAAGCCACCAGAGCCAACAATGTTCTGTTAAGAAACCCTGGGTCCTGACATTCATGTATTGTTAATTTGACTCGGCCCATCTACCTTAATATTGTTGTTGACCAATGACAGTAAAAGTATACTTTTAGCAGGATAATTGCTGAACTGCTAAAATTGCTCAGAAAAGATATGAGAAACATGAAAAAGTTCAAAGTGTTGACTTGGTCTTCAAATTCCTGTGACGTGCTAAAAAAACAAGTCCAATCCATGGAAGGCCACCCTTTTATCTTACAGGACTGATAACATATCAGTGCCAGATAGCACACAATGCTTTCAGTGGTCCCGTGCAGCCCATTCCTCATAAGATAAAGCTGTTTTGGTACACAAGAATGAAATACTCAATATAAGGCTAGTGGTATTAATATTATGGGAGATTGGTGTACATTTCCAAAAGCTCGTGTCTCTACAGTAGGCAAATCAAGCAGAGTTTTACTTCTGTAAGTCTTCAATGCTCTGTATTCAAAATACTGATGCCGATTAACCCCGAAGAGAAAACCAGGAAGCTTAAGTGAAGATAAGCCTCCTTGTGTAGAATAGTCTGTTACTTGAACACTGGTTCTGCTTTAGTCTATTCATGACGTTCACCAAGGAATATGATTGTATGAGTCTGCCTACTATGAAACATTAAGCCCATTGCCCTAATATAAAAAAGCAGATCCCACAACCTATAGAGTATTAATTTGTCCCAATAAGCAATAGACTTGCAAGTCGAGCAGTTTTTGTGCTGAGCACACTCACACCAAAATCTAATCCTTCCGATAGGGACAAATAATTAGGGGATTTATTTTGATGATTCAAACATCTCCATGTGGCCACCTGTTTAAGGAATTATGTAAAATGAGGTACTCAAGGAAGTTTTCAGTTTTAATAAAGATGTGCAATTTTATTTCAAGGTGCTCATACAGATACACTGTATATTGACTGAAGCATTTCTATCTTTAGTATGATGATATTGGAACATGTCTCCTAGTACGTGTTATGAATTAAATAATGATTTTAAATGTATGCTTTATGGTTGTGGTAAGCACTACACTATAAAACCTATGTCCCTTTAGATATAATGATTAATTTTATGCCACCCCTCATTTCTATTGAGATAACCCTTCAGCTTTCAAAATTACATAATCCCTTAACATCACAGCGATGCACGTGTCAAACCTCACTGTAGATTTTGAGATAAATTTTCACAATATCTCTAACTCAACATCATAGATTAAACTTAATGTGTTTTGTGAGGGTATGTAGTTTTCTTTGACAAATAGAGTTAATTCATTTAAAGTGTTATAGGTCTCCTCTATATCTTTTATTATCCTTTTATAGATGATCTCATGTAGCAGAGCTTGGTTTGTGGTATCACCATACATTTTACATAGAACCTACTAAAGAATCTATTTCATTTGTATGTAAGAACAGTAATCTTGATTCTTCAAATATGGACCACCAAGGAGTTAAGGGTTATTTTATATACATAGGGAATATGGTCCTTCTATATTCTGTGAGAGGCATTTGATGCTGAGATGGGATAATTGGTCTCAAATTCTCTGGAATGGGTTGGTGGCTTGCAGTGTCTATAGAAGCCAACTTTGGCACTGAATGGGGACATTTGTGGATCACATACTGGGCAAATCAGTAGCAGTTACATCTCTGTGGCATTAAATATAGTGAGATGTCTGTAAGGGGGCAGTTGTACAACTTTTCATTTTAGCAATACATAGTTGCTGGGGAGGGGGTGCTAAATAACATCAAATGTAGCTCTGCTGTATCTAGTAGTTCCACAATCATGATACTCAGACCCCTCCACCCCTAGTAATTCTATCTTTATAGGACCTACTGTGCTAAAAGACACATGGGAAGGGAAATTATTGGGGATTTTCTAGAAAAATGCAATACTCCATTTTTAAACTTTATTGTCTATTCCAACTTCTTCCCTTCTAAACAATGCAAGAGAGCCGAAACATGTAACACAGGATTATGAACAATTTCCTCACTTCATTTAATCCTTTTACAAATCTACTTTGCATTAGTTAGAAAAAGGCAATTTTCTTTATCATCTTTTGTTCTTTTTCAAAACAGAGCAGTATCATATTCAACTGGAGAACATTTAGCTCAACAAATGATTTTAATCATTATGTATATCAACAAAAATGACTCACAATGCCTTGCTTCAAGTCCCCCATCCCTGCTGAAACTGGATAATCATTACAGGATACATGTAAACCTAGTGCAGAGGTTTTCCTTTAATTATTGTGTTTTACAAGGTGGCAGAATGTGTCTCTTTCTTGTGGTATAAATACATGGATTTAATTAATAAGCATAAAGATCTAGCAAGAAATCTTAATGTGCAATTCATGTGTTTAAATAACATGATTATTGCATATTGTTCTCAGACCTTGAAAACAAAATTGTAATCATAAGATCAGATACTTTATATACTATTATGAATGCACTCCTATACACCATGTTTTGGATTAGGAGCTAAACTAACATTGTTAAGTAATATGAAATTAAAGTTAAAAACATTTTGAAACATGTATTCATATTAATATTTTAGAATTATATTACTGTTATTTGCTTATTTAATTTTTTATAGACATAAAAAGTTATGGGGAAACTTGCCACTGTTCTCTGTACTATGTTGAGCATAGTCCTTTATGGTTATGAAGCCATGCCATAGTTATAAATTATATCAACGTGCCTAATCCAATGTTACAGTAATGATTGTGTAAACAGTAATGGAAAACTAACAGGATGCACAATCACGTTTAAAGTAAGTTTTCCTTAAAGGCTAAAATTCAGTTCTCTTTACTTCTCTATTGGAATGAATGTAACATATATTAAAAAAGGTCTTCATTTGTGATGACCACTTAGATTACGGCCCTTTAAGATCCCTCTGAACATCTATGGGGTATTGTGACTAAAATATCACTAAGCGGGCTGCATTATACTATATTCTGCATTAATTCTCTATATCGTTGCTGACACTTGAGGGTAAGGAGCACTGGGATATGCAATGATAGTTGTTTTTGGTTCTTGAATTTGTGCTGTGTATAGTATGCACCTGGAGAATGATATATGATAAGATAAATGCCACATCTAGTATAGTATATCTTTTTCACATTTTTGCAAATTGTGTTTAACTATGATAGGAGTATAAAAGAAGCAGTGGAAAAACCATAGCACATCACATAAGGGGATTTTTTAGGTCACAGTATTTATGTAGGGTAATTGTCCGAAAATGCTATTGTTTCCTGCTATAGTCTGTACTTTTTTACTGTTAAAATAATACACAGTGTATCTGAAACTGATCCATATGCATTTGTAATGATTTTGCATCCAGAATTACCTATATACTAACCATCTGACACTATACCCTATTAAAAGAGTGTTCATGGAGGAGTGAAATTACTTAAAGTCAGGGTAAGAAAAAAAAAAAATTTCTTGTGGACTTGTGAGTTTATTTAGTGGATTGGGTTATGGTAGCGTTTGCTTGGGGTACTTTTCTCTAGTCTTAATCTTTTTAAAACTTATAAGTAACCTACCATATTAAATAAACTAAACTGACTAATTATGTAATGACCATTTCATTAGAAAGCCTCACATTATGGTAGTGGTCCACTAACTTTTAAGCATAGTCAAAAATAGGACCACAGAAGGATGGCACAATGATAAAATACCATGCTGGATGGTTCATAAATCTCAAATCTCAATTAACATGCATGCAGTTCATGTTTAATGTAAGAAGATGTCATTAAGAAGTCTTCTTCATGTGTTCTGATTGAAAATACTTAATTTAGTTTTAAGAATAGGTATAGATGAACATTTTCATCCCAAAGCATTTACAATTCTTTACAAGCTTTCCACCTGTACTTTGTATCTACATATAGAAGAACAATTAGAATCATTCAGTCAGCATTTTACTGTACTCAAGCCACATAATTTTCCTCCTTTTCAGGTTAGTTTATTCTCTAGAGAACACATAGTTGTAAACCAACCTTGTCTAATAAGTATTAGTAGACTCCTAGCTTCCAAGAGTGAGGAGATCTCATTAAAGGGGTTTATTACATCCCACTGCTTGAATGGTCCAATGATTAGTTATCTAGGTCCATTTTTATAAAAAAATAAAATAAAAAACAACTTACATATATAGCACAATTCAACGACTACGCCAGTAATACAGAATGCCTTTCAATCTTTTATGTATCATTGAAAGCCCTTATGGCATGTTGATCTTAGTCCATGTTGGACTCCACTGCAATTTGAAAGACCTGCTGAAGGGCACAGCACTGTCTCACAACCAACATCAGTTACATGGTGCCTTTGTTATGTCTGCAAAATTAACCATTTCTTCAGTGAACGTACATCTATTACTCAGACCACAGTCTTTTGACAGCCTCTATGGCTCTATCCAAGCTGAGCCAAATAATGACGCTAAGAAGGTAAAGACCAAGTTGTGTTAGGGGTTAAGCACTATAGATAGTTTTCATTTTATTGCTTTTAAGATGAGGAAATATATTCACTTTGGCTAAGTATTTAATCTGTATTGTCAGCTATAATCTATATATTTTCTTCCAGGACACATACTATAGGTAATTTTATCCACTATAACCAGGCTTAAAAAATTCAATCACATCAGCAGTGTAGTAAATACAATGAACAGATTTTTACATTTTTCACGTCAGGTAATTACAGTCTTTGTCAATCACAGAACCAGCTGTTACAAAAATTGAACATACTCATTGAAAGTAGTAGCCCCCTGCTTGTCTTTACAAACTTCAGATCGGTGGTTCTTTGTTAGAGTTGTACTCAGAAACCCATTGAGCTTACTATTTTCTGTAGGCATTTAATTCTGGAAGAATTATACTCCAGCTTTGCTCCCTTCAGGCTTAATTTTTTATTTAAACTTTGACAAAGTTAGGATGAAGATATAATTATGGTATTACAGCTAGGTATAGAAAAAATAGAACCATGCAATTGTCCTTTGAGCGGTTTTGGGCACCCCACCAATCAAAAGGACTTACAATTTGGACTTTAGATTCTTTATCATAAGAAAAAATGTGAGTTATAAAGCCAACCTTTTGGTTTTTTCAGAATATATGAAATCTCTAATACATGTGTCAGGCTAAATGGAAGCTATTGTTATGTTTGTAGAAATTAATGGCCAAAGAGTGTGTTTGACTTTATTTGATGCCAAGTTTTAGTAAAAATAGTTGTATAATTATGAAGCAAGTATGAATATATTTTTATTATTTTTTTATTTTATGTCCATTTTTTATACATATTTAGTGTTTTCTATTGTCAGATTTCTATTTGAAAGTTAAAATAATAATAGTCCTGCTACTATCAGTATTTTTTCTTATCATGGATGTAATTAATGAATATTGTTCATAGCGACCTTAATAAAAATTCAAGATGTAAAAAAGGAAAGAACACATCTTTATGTACTAGAGGCTTAGTTTCACAGTTACATATGCTGATGACTATTCCTTTCAACTGTGTAAACTCCAGTCTAAAAAAATAAGTGTACCCCATATTCCATACGTCCAACTCAGTATGTGGTGTCCAGTTGGAGACCAACTTTGGACCCCTGGCAGTGACAAACTTCCTCCAAGGTTTCATGCAACTTTCTTTGTGTTTTCATTAAACCGTAGAAAACTTCTTGCAGTCCTTAAAGGTACTTATTTCTTTGCTGAACAGCCGCGGAGAATCGATAATTACGTACCAGATGACAGACAGTAAATGCTTTTTTTTTCAGGCATGACTCAAAGCAAGTTCTCTGTGCTGCCACTCGAATCATACTTTGAAAATTGAAGGTAATGGAAAGTAAAGCATGTATTTATTTATTTATTTATGCTCCTCTTTTCTCACAATGCTGGTTATGTAATTTACAGCATTACAAAAGGAATGTGTTGGATTGATCGCCTTCTAACATGACCTATAATTCTGGCGCAAGCATCACCACTGTGTGTGTAATTGCTTCATACTATGTTTAAAATCAGGAATCCTTATTGAATCCCTACTGGTGACATATGAAAGCCTAAATTAGGTTTTGCTTGGACATAAGTGGGTTAAGACAAAAAATGCCATATAACATTATAGGTGCCAGGCAGTAACTGTATCTTTGCCGGTACTGATGACTCCCTTGCTACATCAAATTTTATTTGAGCTACTGTAAGAACATCTCGGTATGTTGAAATCATTCAGTGCACGTGGGATCATAAAATATTTACACTTTTAAAAGCAAATCAGCATTTCTTTCCTATTTGCAGAGGCCTTCATCTTCTGCCCTGCGTTTTGAGCAAGGATTCAAATGCAGCAACACGTTCAAATTAAATTGATTCAAGAAGTCTATGTATGAAGTCCTACACAGGTCCCATATTTGATATTCATTGTGTGTAGTGCCAAGCCAAAAATAATTAAGCAGATAGACTGCCAGTGGTATCATTACATCCCAGTGCCTGACTGGATTACATCTTCGTCCTGCTTGAAGTGTGATCTACATTTCTTCAATGTTCTGAAATCTAACAAAAATTGGAATTTTTGGATTGTATAAAAACAAGGTTGTCAAAAATGTCAAAAAGTTTCTTTCTGTTAAGATCTGGTACATGAGAATATTGGGCTATTGGAAATGACCTGTCATCTAATCTATGTGCTGGTCTGATAAAAATGGATTATGGTGCATACTAGAAATGTTCTGGAGACTGATTGGTCCTAATAAAATTCCACCTATTGTTCTAAGTCAACTTTGATTCATTTCCCGATCTTTGAAGTTCAACCTGTGCATGAGAATATTGATTTTCTTGACAATAATATGTCTGTAACTCCCGCTAAAGACTGTACACAGACACATTACAAAATCATCTCTCAGCATTATTGAGCCCGAGCAGATTTACACTAAAATGAATTTGCAATGATTTCTCCTGACCATCCATAGCCATTCTAAATCCCGTCATCCTTCCATAAATGCAAAATTTGCAAAGTCTGGGAATTTTTTTTTTCAAGAAGACCTGTTGAAATGGAAGCGCCGAAAGCAATTCATATGTTACCAGGACGTTCTTTTTTGGCTCATGTCTTCACATGTTGTATTATTGGTGTTTTGGTTGCTACCCTTTTGGTGGGTTTAGATATTTAGATCATAGGTTTATAGACAGTTAGTGCATTCCATAGACGCATGGTGCTGCAGGACTCATAGTTAACCCTTCAGCTGACACAGGTGATCAAACTGGTACTGATACAATGTAGGGTGTGGATTCACCCTAGTCTTCCTATTAAGTACCTGCTACTGTGGGTCCAATGGAGAAGAGCTGGTTATTTTTTATTGCACCATTTTCCAATTGCCATAATATGAGTGCAGGATACTGTATAGTAAGAACACGGAAAGGAACGGAGGTCTCCAGGTATTTAAATGCCATGTCTAGCCACTAACTACTCTCTATGTAATTATGCAGCTAACCTGCCAGAGAATTATAGGAGTGAGTTTAGAATTGGTATATACTGGAGTAAGCCAAGGGGACTAAATAAAGAGAACTTAGTGGCTGAAAACTGACAAGAAGCTAAGTCTCTACTGCAATCAGATCATGTAGGATCGTCTAAATCTTCTAGTTTTCTCTCTCACCCCATGTGTCATGCAGTCGGTGTAAATCTTACAGGTCCCTTGCTGCAACTGGTCCCCCACCCACGTTGATGCCCACTCCCCCACTCTTAAAAAATAAAATGATAACACTATCAATATTCTCAGCCCTGCACATCGCTCTCCAGCAATTTACATAAGAGGATGGTGAATGATATTTATTCTCATCACGGCAGTGCAAACCATTTCTGGGCATGAATGCCTTACTGACATCTGGTCAAGAAATGCCTAGACTAAGGTACTCCAGTATCAATGCAAATAATAGAGTGGGAGGATGGAGAGAAACCTTATGCGAGAAGAAGCCCAACAAACTCTCTCCCTATAAGAAGATGGGTAACCACCTGCAACCAGGGAATGATGTGTTCATTCACACTTGCTGCAGGTAGGCTGAATATCGCAAAGAGCCTCTGCCCTCTATCACGAGAACTCCCAGTGTGAGAGCAGGTTGTGTGAGACCCTCACAAAGTAGCCTCAATGGTTGTATAATCAATAGAAAGGGTGACTACTTACTGTGCCAGTGATCAGGCAGCATCTTCATCTGCAGCTCCAAGCCCAAGATGGATTAGAAGGGACCTATGAGGGTACCAAGCCGGATGGATCCCTGGTGTATGAGAAGCTCTCACTTACTGTGGGCTCCTGTGCCTTTTCATGCTGATGGAGAGATTGACACTCTCAAGCTCTATGTGTCCTGATGGAAGGATGCAGTTTCCTCCAGCCCCTCTCTCTCTTTACACATCAGCAGTGTATCTCCAGACAGTCAGAGAGCCAGAGCGAGTGAGAAAAAAGAGAGGCAGGGATATTCCCAGTAAATCCTTGAATTTTATCAGTGAGCTGTTCCAATGTGCCTGGCTGCTGAGCAAAACAGTGAAGGGTTGTGAGAAAGTGATCTCAGAGAGCCTCCCCTGACAGCTCTTATTGGGCTGCTAGTCTTGGAGGCTGGTCTGCTGCTTGGAAATTCATGGATGCATTTTTTTTTTATTATTATCATTTCAAGTGAAGTGCCCAACTTTTCTTGTCATTGTTGATTCAATCACTGTCTGCCCGGACTACGACTATTAACCCTCCAGCAGCCAAAGATATGACAGCTATGTGGAGTATTCACATGTTCCCTCTCTCTCGCTTTCTCTCCCCTATTGACTGTAAATACATTATTTGCGTGTATTTACACAGTACTGGCCCTTTAACTCAGTCTTCGCCGTGCAACAGAGACAGATTTGCGAGCACAGACGTAGCAGAGCGAAATTCTCTTGGTCTATGCAATGACCCTAATTACAGCAGTTCCTTACATAGTCCGCAGATTCGCAGATCTAGCAGAGCTAATTTGATCAGATATAGCAGAGTGGAGTTGGTTATATAATATTGACCTGCAGGTAAATCTAGAGCATAAACCTGCATTGCAGCTCCAGAATAGTTAAATGGCAAATCCAGCTCTGCTACAGCTATGTATCTTGATGACAGCTCTTCTTGACAGAATGAATGAAGACTAGAGCTTGGCTGCTGCAGAACCTCTTTGGGGATTCAGAACTGGTGTCTCACATCACAGTGTATGTTCACACGACTGAAATGTGATTAAGGCTCTTGATCTCCCAAGAGGTTGTGCAGCAGCCACCGCTTTTACAGTGCCATTGTTAAATGAATTGACCTTATTGTAAGAATGCAATCATTAAAAACCTATCAGCCCAGGGGGCGGTTGAACCTATGATACCTCAGTCAATCTGTTATTGCTGGGGGAAAAGAATCTACAAGCAGAAAGCAAAGCCAGGCTCCTTTTCTTATGTATTATAAGCTACAGTCATTCTGCCTTGAACTGGAGACAAGGATGTAGCCCTTTGGCACAGAAATAGTTATAAGCCAGTGTCTGTATACAGAGAGCAGGTCCTCTAGATATTTATAGCAGGATCAATCCATGGATGTATAAATATATTGATCTCCTATAAAATAAACAGGAAAGTTCTCACTGTGATTATCTGTTAACCCTTTACACTCACATCTAAAGGAAGCAGGTTTACAGCCCCAAAAACAACGGCTGGAGACACCTGGACTGCATAATACAGATCAGGGATTCATTCATAAACCTTCTCCCTGATTTTTGCCAGCAGACATCTACTGTGGACAGCTCGTGATGTTTTATAGCTGCTTGTACTATTGCCATAGTCATATATTTGCATATATGAAACATTTCAGATATTTTCCTTAATATTAGCATTATTATTTTGCAGTGTTGCATTTTAGTAAATACTTGCATAGTTTAGCTTTTATTTTTAAAGAAAGTTATTCAATTTTTATTATTTTTTACAGATATTTAGATGTACATTTCATTGTAAAATAAGTATATTATTCTCATCTTCTCCCATCTCCCCTTATATATCTTTTAACCCTTTCTGAATTTTATTCTAGATAGCTGCAAAATGTTATCAAATAAATATATAATTCTAACAATAAATGGTCTATCTTTCTCTACATATCTATCTATATGTCTATATATATCTGTCTAGATCCGTATCATCTGTATGTCTAGCTTTCTATATATCTATCTCTACATATCTATCTATCTATCTATCTATCTATCTACATATCTATCTATCTATCTATCTATCTATCTATCTATCTATCTATCTATCTATCTACCTACCTGTCTGTCTATCTATCTCTCTATCTACCTGTCTGTCTATCTATCTATCTATCTATCTATCTATCTATCTATCTATCTATCTATCTATCTATCTCTATCTATATCATCTGTTTGTCTATCTTTCTATACATCTATCTAAATATTCATCCATCTAAGTATCTTTGTATCTATCTATCTATCTATCTATCTCCTATCTAGTTATCTATCTATGTTTCTATGTATCTATCCTTCTATCTATGTATCTATCTATCCTTCTATCTGTTTCTATGTATCTATCCTTCTATGTTTCAATGTATCTATCATTATATCTATGTATTTATCTATCCTTCTATCTATGTTTCTATGTATCTATCCTTCTATCTATCTATCTATCTATCCTTCTATCTGTTTCTATGTATCTATCTATCTATCTATCTATCTATCTATATATCTATCTATCTATCCTTCTATCTATGTATCTATCTTATACCAGAAATACAATATCTAGTTTAGTGCCTTTATTTCTGCTTACCTATGCTCTCTAAAATTGGATGAAATGTGACGATACTCTCAGGTTGCATGAAGAAGCTTTGCTGCTATAAAATGGCAAAACTATAGTTAATCTATTGATTTTATGCCTGCTCTCTTCTCTAGGTATTAACAGACACAGGGGAAATATCCTGTTGAGCGCTGAAACATGAGAAAGCGGCAGCCAATGTAAGAACCTGGCACATGACTGAATATGTTATCCACTTAAATGACCTTACTCGGATTGTGCCAAGAGTGAACAGCTCTGTATCCACTAGGGGGAGCTAGAAGACACACACTCTCTTCATAGCAGCAGATACAATGCCATCTGTCTCAATGCAGAAGTACAGTATTCTTGTGACTGGTAGTTCTCACAAACATGCCAAACACAAAGAGGTAAGGGAACATCAAACGCTAAAAATAAAGCATAAATAAGTAATAAGCTGCATATGGAAAACATTAATCATCTCACACCGTAGATGAACTTGTCCAAAGTGTACATCTGCTACCATGAAGAATTCTTGATGGTGTAAAGCGGCATTATTGTAATAAAGAGGAGATCTGTGTATAACTGTAATGATGATAATACATTCATGGATACGTTATGTGCATTGGCAGATTCTCTACTTGAATACGTGATGCTCCCTCCTCTGCTACTTTTAGAGCATGTTCACATGGTGTTTTTGTGGCACATGCTTCGGAGCGTATTTGCATTGAAGTACACAGCGCAAATACACTTAAAATATTGCTGCAGCCAAGCACTCATTGAGCCTCATGTAAAATCATCGGCGTCATTCAGACAATGATTTTACACCCATATTTCTCGGAGAATATAGAAATAGGAAACTGCCTTGGGCCATATCGCTATCAAACACATTGTGCACCACAAAAATGCTGTGTGAACACAGTGGCTGATCTGTATGAAGGGGTCAGTTTTAATGTTCTGGCATTAAATGCGCCAAAAGTGCATTACTGTATGTCAAATACACATGTTTAAGGGCTTGTTCACACAGAGTTTTCACTCCGTGTTACAAGTGCTTTTTAGATCCGTCTCGGGGACCGACAGGACGGACCCAGAGACGGATCTAAACAATTAGCAGTGAGATTATCACTGCGGTCTATGAGGAAGGGGCAGCAGTGTTCACATGAGAGATTGCCGCTATGTGTTTCCATAGCGCAGCTCGGGTCCGTCTTTGAAAGAATGGACATGACACGCAGTGGCGATCTGTCATGTGAACGCTGCTGCGTGTTCCTCATGGCCCGCAGTGATAATCTCACTGCTAATTGTTTAGATCCATCTCTGGGTCCGTCCTGTCGGTCCCCGAGACGGATCTAAAAAGCGCTTGTAACACGGAGTGATAAAATCTATGTAAACAAGCCCTAATGCATTGCTAATGTGCCAAAGTTCCATGGTTAACACAGATGTGAGGCGCTCCGAACCTTTGGTGCCACTTATCAGCGCACATTCTCCAGTTTCATATATTCAGGCGCATTTTACACAGGAAAAAAGGAGCGAAAGATTGTGTCGAGGCGCCAAGTTTCATACATGTCGCCCAGTGTGTCTGTGTGTTTGTTTAGATACATTGTCTATCTGTTCTGACTAAATATTCCTTTCAGCACCTTTCCAGTTTTACAACATTCATGAACCAGGAAGATCAGGATAGCAATGTGCTGGAAATTTAAAAAAATTCTGATGCATGCGGGAAATGGACCTTTTCTTGTCTTTTCCCTTGTAGCTGATTAACCTTTTAAGATAAACGCCTGAAAAGTACTTAATGACCAGCAATTTTTTTTTTTGTTTTTGCCTCCTTGCATTTCAACACTCATAACTTTTTTACTTTTTCAATGAGGCAGTTGAATGAGGTCTTGTTTTATGTTGGAGAAGTTGTACTTTTTGGTGGAATAGTTTAAATTCAATTTTTCACTTTTTTGTTTTTTTTAATTATTTTTTGCACCATTCACACTTAATAACATGTTAGATTAATTCTACAGGTCATTATGGTCATGTGGATACCTGATATGTGTAGTTTTGTGTGTATGTAATAAATGCTCAATTTTTTTATTAAAAAAATATTTTTATTTTATTTATTTTATTTTTTCTAAACTTGTTTATGTTTTTTTTTTACTTTTTATTTAAATCCCATGAAGGGGTAGCTGTTTTATTTATTTTTCTTACACTAAGTCATGTATTAACAAATTCATATAAGCTAATAAATGATAATCTGTGTCAGTAGCTATCAGGGCAGAACTTTATCCATGTCTCCCGATATCGTCTGCCGCTGGTCCGGCTGGAAAAACCCATGGTGATTTCATCCTTCAGTGGGGCATTACCGAGCGACTCCAGCCCGTACATCCCGGGCCGGCGTCGCTCCAGGTGAGGACCCTGCACAAGGAGAAGATCTCCTTCCACGTGCTACCTAGGTCTTCGTCAGCGATCCTCTTGGGGCTTCCTTGGCCACAACGTCATGCCCCTACGCTCGACTGGAGGACCGGCGAGGTCTTACGTTGGGGACCGGATTGCCAGAATCTCTGTCTGGTCTCACCTCGACCGATGCGTGCCATTTCTCCACAGTCCTCTCCCAAACCTCTGCCAGGTCTGCCAGCGGAATATCAGGACTTCGCTAATGTGTTTTCGGAAAAGGAGGCTGAGACGCTGCCACCCCTTCGGCCCTATGACCGTCCGATTGACCTTCTCCCCGGGACCAGTCCTCTTCGGGGGAGGGTCTATCAGTTATCCGTACCATAGACTTTGGCCATGTCGGCCTACATACAAGATAATTTGAAGAAGGGCTTTATTCACAAGGCCTCCTCCCCGGCGGGAGCTGGTTTCTTCTTTGTTGAGAAAAAGGATGGCTCTCTTCATCCTTACATCAATTACCGAGGCCTTAATAAAGTCATCGTGAAGAACCGTTATCTGTTACCTCTAACTTAGGAACTCTTTGACCGGCTCCAGGGAGCCAAGGTCTTTTCTAAACTAGACCTGCGTGGATCTTATAATCTCGTCAGAATCAGAGAGGGCGATGAATGGAAGACAGCCTTTAACACGTGTGATGGGCACTTTGAAAACTTGGGGATGCCTTTCGGACTATGCAACGCCCCAGCCGTCTTTCAGGAATTCGTTAATGATATTTTTAGAGACCTTCTCCATTCCTGTGTCATCGTCTACTTGGATGACATCTTGATTTTTTCTCCTGATCCTCAGACCCATCGGTTGCAGGTACACCAGGTACTGAGTTGTCTCCGCAGTTGCCGGCTATAAGCCAAGCTGGAGAAATGCCTTTTTCATCGGACGAGCCCCATTCCTGGGCTACATCGTCTTGGATAAGGGTCTACAGATGGATCTTGTGAAATTATCGGCCAATTTATTCCCCATTTTTCTACATTAGTGGCACTGATTGTGGCCCTCACTAAGAAGAATGCCAACCCGAAGCTCTGGTGACACCCTCTCCCATACCTCCGATACCATCGGGGAAGATCCCGGTCCTCAGCATATTATACCCCCAGAACGTTTGGTTCAGGTTGCTCCGGTGGACCTCCAACAGATTCCTCGGGGTAAGACTTACGTACGTCCGGCTCTCCGGAGGAGGATTCTAACATGGAGACATTGCTCCCTGGTGGCGGGGCATCCTGGCGCTCGAAAGACGTATCAGCTGATCTCCCGCTTCTATTGGTGCCGACTCTTGCAAGGGACACAAGAGAATTTGTGGAATTCTGTACCACCTGTGCCTGGGATAAGATGTCCTGTCACCGCCTGTCTGGCCTACTGCACCCCTAGCCCACGCCTGAGTCCTCATGGTCCCAGGTATCTATGGATTTTATGACCGACCTTCCTCCTTCCTCCAGTAATACTGCGATTTGGGTGGCCACAGACTGCTTTTCTAAGATGGCACACTTTGTCCCGTTGCCAGGTCCTCCATCCGCTCCTCGGCTCGCCGCTCTCTTCTTTGAGCACCTCTTCAGGCTACACGGCCTCCCACGTCACATCGTCTCGGACCGCGGGGACCAGTTCATCTCCAGGTTCTGATCAATCAAATCCATGACACGTATCTTCGCCACTTCGCCTCGGCCCGACAAGATGATTGGTCTGGTTTATTGCCATGGGCAGAATTCTCGTATAACTCTCTTGACTCTGAATCTACGGGCTCTTCTCCCTTCTTCATTGTCTATGGGCTGCATCCCCGCCCACCCCTCCCTCTGCCTTCTGCCTCCGAGGATCCTGCAGTGGATACTCTGGTCCGGGACATATCTGCCATTTGGGAGCAGATTCGTCAGTCTCTTCAGCAAGCGACAGTCCGTATGAATTCCCAGGCGGACAGGAAGAGGAGACCGAACCCAACCTTTGCTCCAGGAGATAAGGTGTGGCTGTCTGCTAAGTATGTCCGGCTCAAGATTCCAAACTATAAATTAGGTCCACGGTTCCTGGGGCCAATTGAAGTGTTACAGCGGATCAATCCAGTGGCCTAACAACTCCGGCTCCCTTCTACCATGCGTATCCCGAATTCTTTCCATGTCTCCCTGCTGAAGCCTGTAGTACTTAATCGTTTTTCTCGGACAGTCGCCTCCTCCCCTCCTGAAGCTGAGGCCTCCAATGTGTTCATGGTGAAGGAGATTCTGGCTATGAAATCTGTCCGAGGGAGGCAACATTTTCTCATTGATTGGGAAGGATTCGGGCCAGAGGAGAGATCTTGGGAGCCGGAGGATAATATCTTGGATCGTGATATACGGAAGAAAAGGGAGGAGGGGGAGTACTGTCACGGGTGGTCCCGCAGCCGGCGGTCGGGCTGCGGGTGCACCCGTGTCGTCTCAGTGTTCCTCTGCTCTGGTGCTCCGGGGACGAGTGGCACCACGGTCCACGGGCACACTCGCCCACCCCGAGTGCTTGTACTTACCCAGCCGCGCTCCTGTCCCTGCGCGGTATTCTGCCGACTGCAGTGCACGCTCGAGCCCCCTAGCGTGCACGGCAGCTCTGCTAGATTTAAAGGGCCAGCGCGCCAGTAATTGGTTAATTGCTTGACGCTGGTCCTATATAATGTTACTGCCCCCGGCACTTCCTTGCCGGATCTATTATGCCCCTAGCCTCTAGAGAAAGCCTTGAGAAGTGCATCCTGTTGTCTCTACCGTGTTCTGACCTTCTTGCTACGTCTCTTAACCATGAACCTTTGCCGCCTGCCCTGACCTTACCACCTGTGCCTGACTACGACTTCGCCTTATGATTCTGCACCACGCTCACCCCCTTGGCTGACACCTCAAGCAAGTCACGTCAGTGGAAGCGACCTGGTAGATTCCCGCCGCAGCAAGTCCATCCCGCTTTGCGGCGGGCTCTGGTAAAAACCGTGTTCTACTTAGACTCTGCTACCTGACGTGGCTACTACAATCGCTTGCGGTGGTCCAGCGGATCCACTACCGCTGTCCGTAATAGTAGTATTTACCTGTGTGACTATGGCTCCTCCCTTGCCAGTTCTAATTGACTACTTGCCCAGCAGCACTGTCTCCTCAATCTAAGCTCAGTAAAACTCTTCAAAACAACCCAGTGACTAAATATTTTTCCTCCCTGAACTGCAGGGCCAATTAACCTCTTCCTAAACCTCCAGCAGCCTAACGCATTATGACTCACACTTCCCCACTTAACTTATATCTATTATTTATTGCACTATACAATCATATTCAGTTACCCGCCTTTACAATATGTTAAAAATATTGCATCCTGGGGTCATTATAACTTGAAGGAACACTGTAAACTCTAGAGCCTGTTAGAGCAAAGAGAGGTTGTCAGTAACCTAGGGAAGCTTGTGTACACTAGCAGGAGATAAGACCTGCTATAGCTCTGAAGGGAAGCAAAATCAGAAGAGCCATGTATTTGGTAATAGTCTTTATTTATCATTACCTATATTTCTAAAGCTAATTACTGAGATTAGAATTCCCCTTTAACTGCAATCACATGTGACATTGACTGTTGCATGTGAATTACTGGGTTATTAATTTCCATTAATCAACATTGTTGCAATTGTCATTAACATTAACATTATTAGTTAAAAATATTCATTCTTTCTGACCTTTTCTCTCCCAATTCAGGGAGATGTAAGCCGCACCCAGAGAACACTCAACCCACATGGGGATGCCCTAGTTTGTCAGGGAACTATTCTTTGGGTTGAGGTTTGCAAAAATCCTACCCCTTTGTGTCCCGATTTGAGGTAATCTAAAAGAAGATAGCAGAGAATTGGCAAGTATGAAAATACCTGACCTTACTACATGCTACATTGTGGAGGTTTTGCTTTCCCTAATTGCACTTTCAGTTCAAGCTCAAATAAATATGCAGGTTAAAAGTTACATGTGTCTCATAGGCCTACCTGAAACATTTGACTCCTCAACTCAAGTTTTAGGAATAACAAATTAGTTTTTTTGGCACTACCCCAGAATGCAATACACATGCACTGATTGAAAAAAAAAGTCTATCATTAATTGATTGCAGCTGAGGGAATTCTCCAGCACTGCTCACTTAGGGTGCTTTCACACGGTGCATTTTTGGTGCGTTTTTGGTGCGTTTTTGATGCATCCAAAAAAACGCACCAAAAACGCACCGTGTGAAAGCACCCTTACTGGAGAGAATTGCACAGGAAGGAATAGATACAGGACATTTAAGTAGCTTCTATTTGGGTACCGTATGAAAGTTTCTAGTAGAGGAAACCGGAAGTTTAGGGACCATAAATGAGAAAAATCTCTTGCAATGTAGAGGTATTGTAGTTGGTCCAACACCCAAGCTCCCTGACTAGATCATTTACATATATCATTCATTACATCTTTCTATATATCTATCCATCTACCTATTTGTCCAGGGGCGTAACTACCGGGTTAGCAGGGGTAGCAGTTGCTCCGGGGCCCGTGCGCTCAGGGGGACCCGCGCCACGGGGCAGCTGCTACCGCATCCGCTACCCCGGTAATGTCGCTCCTGGGCCCGCCGGCAGTGAATTTAACAGTTCACTGTGGCGGGCAGGGAGCTGCGGGACCTGGCGCATGCTGCCTCTGAACGCCCGGGCCCTCCGGCCCGAGCATTCAGAAGCAGCGCTACCCGTAGATAGCAGAACGGAGCGCCTGCTACTTCCCCCTGCCGGCGCTCTGTGATCATGTGGGCGCGCGCGGTGACGTCACATCACCGCGCCGCCCGCACTGAGCATAGAGGTTGCAGGGAGAGCAGCAGAGCGGAGCGAGTGGCGCATCGGGGGAGCGTGGACCGAGGTAAGTAAACTATTTCTTATTTTGCCTGCCCCTAAGCCTGCCTGTATGCCCCTAAGCCTCCCTATAGACCCCCCAAGCCTGCCTATAGACCCCTAAGCCTGCCTATACACCCCATAAGCCTACCTATAGACCCCCTAAGCCTGCCTATAGACCCCCTAAGCCTGCCTATAGACCCCCTAAGCCTACCTATAGACCCCCTAAGCCTGCCTATAGACCCCCTAAGCCTGCCTATAGACCCCCTAAGCCTGCCTATAGACCCCCTAAGCCTGCCTATAGACCCCCTAAGCCTGCCTATAGACCCCCTAAGCCTGCCTATACGCCCCCCAGCCTGCCTATATGCCCCCCAGCCTGCCTATAGACCCCCTAAGCCGGCCTATAGACCCACTTACCCTGCCTATATTCCCCCCAGCCTTCCTATATACCCCCATAAGCCTACCTATAGACCCCCTAAGCCTGCCTATAGACCCCCTAAGCCTGCCTATACGCCCCCCAGCCTGCCTATATGCCCCCCCAGCCTCCCTATAGACCCCCTAAGCCTGCCTATACACCCCCCAGCCTGCCTATATGCCCCCAGCCTGCCTATAGACCCCCCTTAGCCTACCTATAGCCCCCCTAAGCCTGCGTATACGCCCCCCAGCCAGCCTATAGACCCCGTAAGCCTGCCTATAGACCCCCCTAAGCATGCCGATAGACCCCCTAAGCCTGCCTATACAGACCCTAAGGCGAGATTTTCTCATTGATTGGGAAGGATTCGAGCCAGAGGAGAGATCTTGGGAGCCGGAGGATAATATCTTGGATCGTGATATACTGAAGAAAAGGGAGGAGAGGGAGCACTGTCACGGGTGGTCCCGCAGCCGGCGGTCGGGCTGCGGGTGCACCCGTGTCGTCTCAGTGTTCCTCTGCTCCGGTGCTCCGGGGACAAGTGGCACCACGGTCCGAAGGTACACTCGCCCCCCCCCCCCACCCGAGTGCTTGTACTTACCCAGCCGCGCTCCTGTCCCTGCGTGGCATTCTGCCGTCTGCAGTGCGCACTCGAGCCCCCGACCGTGCACGGCAGCTCTGCTAGATTTAAAGGACCAGCGCGCCAGTAATTGGTTAATTGCTTGCCGCTGGTCCTATATAATGTTACTGCCCCCGGCACTTCCTTGCCGGATCTATTATGCCCCTAGCCTCTAGAGAAAGCCTTGAGAAGTGCATCCTGTTGTCTCTACCGTGTTCTGACCTTCTTGCTACGTCTCTTAAACATGAACCTTTGCCGCCTGCCCTGACCTTACTGCCTGTCCCTGACTACGATTTTGCCTGCCTGTATACCCCTAAGCCTCCCTATAGACCCCCTAAGCCTGCCTATAGACCCCTAAGCCTACCTATAGACCCCCTAAGCCTGCCTATAGACCCCCTAAGCCTGCCTATAGACCCCCTAAGCCTACCTATAGACCCCCTAAGCCTGCCTATAGACCCCCTAAGCCTACCTATACACCCCCTAAGCCTGCCTATAGACCCCCTAAGCCTGCCTATAGACCCCCTAAGCCTACCTATAGACCCCCTAAGCCTGCCTATACGCCCCCAGCCTGCCTATAGACCCCCTAAGCCTACCTATAGACCCCCTAAGCCTGCCTATACACCCCCCAGCCTACCTATAGACCCCCTAAGCCTGCCTATAGACCCCCTCAGCCTGCCTATACGCTCCCCAGCCTGTCTATATGCCCCCAGCCTGCCTATAGACCCCCTAAGCCTACCTATACACCCCCCAGCCTGCCCATACGCTCCCAGCCTGCCTATAGACCCCCTTAGCCTACCTATAGCCCCCTAAGCCTGCCTATACGCCCCCCAGCCTGCCTATAGACCCCCTAAGCCTGCCTATAGACCCCCTAAGCCTGCCTATACAGCCCCTAAGCCTGCCTGTATACCCCCTAAGCCTGCCTGTAGACCCCCTAAGCCTGCCTGTAAACCCCCCAGCTTGCCTTTAGACCCCCCAGCTTGCCTTTAGACCCCCCCAGCTTGCCTTTAGACCCCCTCAGCTTGCCTGCCTGAATAGCCCTATAGCTACCGTGAAGCCTGTCTGCCTATATAGCCCCTATAGGCCCCTAAAGCTTGCCTACCTAGATAGCCCCCAAAGCCTGCCTGACTACTTATATGAGGCCCCTTTAGCTACCTAAACCCTATCGATATGGCTCCTAAAGCCCACCTAACCCCTGTCTACCTGTATGGTTCCCTCTAGCTACCTAAACCCTGCCTGCCTAAATGAACCCCATATAGCCAGGGGGGCAGGTGCTGGAAAAGTCAGGATTCTAAGATATTTGTGTCTAAATCTGCAGGGACAAGTGGCCAGGAGACGTCGTCATGATGGCGGACTTGACCGGATGCAGAACAAAGGGGAAAGTCAATGACTCGTCAGAGAAACGTCACCTGTGAGTCACAAGATGTAACCACACTGTAATCACTTATATGTCTGCAGAGCCTGTGTACACTAGTATATACCACTATATGGTCACTATATGGCGGTACTATTGGTCTTTGTGTACTGATTAGTAATAGTGTAGGGGTATTATTCAGTCACTATGTGGTGGTAATTTTTTGGTCATGTTCTGGCGGTATAGTCAAGTCCATATGTAGTAGGGTTATTGGTAATATTGGTTTTGGTATAGTGGATTTGTTTGGTAGCAGTATGATGGTGATATGTAGGGTGAGGTATTTGCCCCTTGTATTATCTACATTACCTAACAACATGTCCTGGTACATGGTCGTGGTCAGGGAGGTGGGAGGGGGGTACGGGGCCCCATCCAGAAGTTTGCTTTGGGGCCCTGGCTTCTCTAGTTACGCCCCTGTATTCGTCCATTATCTATTTACACCAATTAGCCATAAAATTATAAATGTAATATTATTTAAGACCCCTTGTGGTGAAATCTGGGGAATTTGAAATCTGGGGAAGACTGAAATCTGGGGAATTTGGAGTCTAATCAACACCTTAAACTCTTGTCAAGTTCTTCAGACCTTTTGGAATGCTACAGGGAGAATTACCCTGCTAAAGAGGCCACTGCAAATAGGGAATACCAATTCCATTAACATTGTTAAGGTAGATAGTAAGTGCCAAAGTAACCATCCACATGAAGGTCGAGATCCAAGGAGTCCAAATAAAACAGTATTATACTATCTCCATTGGCTTGCCTTCATCCCATAGTGCACAGTGGTGCCATTTTTTTCCTCAGGTAAGTGATGCACACATACCTGGTCATCAAGATGCTATGAATGTAAATGTGGCTCATCAAACTAGACCACTTTTTTAAAGGTTTATGATCTAGTTCTGATTCTCACCTGCTCATTTTTATGGGTGCTTTTCATAAAGGGCAGTAGTTGGCATGAGCATCTAAGCTACAATTTACACTACAGTAGATCCTGCATAGAGTTTGACCAGATGGGCTGACTTTCATTCTCCCATTCATCAAAAAACATTGAAAACCCTTGGTTTACCTGTCCTTCCTTGGATCACTTGTAATGATTTATTACAGTATATTGCAAACATCCCAGAAAAACCTTCCTTTTTGGAGAAGCCCTGACCCAGTTGTTTAGCCATTAAAATTTGGTCTTCTCAAAGAGAATGTCTGGTTTTGTTGTCTCAGTAGACTTAAATACAAAGGACAATGAACAGACATCTTTCCTATAAGCACCTGTAATAAGCAGCTGGGTTTCTTATCAATAATACAGGAAACATCTCTATGGCTGCTGGCCTTTATTATGGCTCATATTTATGATTTCAAGCTTTTATGGGGGCTCAGGCTTTCATTCTATACCCTTCCTAAGTATGTTTTTGATTGCACCACAGAAAAAAAAAAACAGTTTCCAAAAAGAGTATGTTCCTTCTTGTAGATTCTGCATGGAAAAGCTTCAGATTAGTCCCACTGAATGACAAAGGAGCTAATCATTGTATAGATTCGCTGGCACATCGGTGGCAGAAATCTGAATGTCCGCCTTAGTGTATTGTTACGGGTACCTCACCTCGCTCCCTGCGCTGCCTCTGCTGACTGGCATGAATATCCCTGCCCCATAAGGCGCACGCACGCTGGCTCTGTGAAATTTAAAGGGCCAGCGCTACGGTAGTTGGATTATTACCGGGCGCTGGTTATGAATTACCCAGTTTTCCCCTGATCTCCCTGCAAGATCCATAGTTCCCCTTGCCTATGTTGAAAGTGGTTTCCAGTGTGTCAGTTTATTCCATGTACCAGATCCCTCCTGCTTCCGTCCGTCAACTATGAACCTTGCCGCCTGCCATGAACTTGCCTGTCCCTGACTAGGAGCCTGCTTTATGTTTCTGTACCACGTTACACCTCGGTCGCTACCACAAGCAAGTTGCATCAGGGGTAACAACTTGGGGGTTGCCTTCTGCAGCAAGCCCATTCCACCAAGTTGTGGGCTATGGTGAAAACCAGCTCCCTGGTGTGGCTTACGTCATCACTTGCGGTGGCTCTGTGGAACCACTTTATAGGTACATTCACACGACAGATTTTGACACTTTTTTCTGTGCTGTTTTCAGAGTGTTTCCTCACCCAAAACAGCATCACAAAAGCCTCCAAAATGCCCCAAGTTCATTTTCATTGATTCCTGTGTAAAACAGCATTGTATTTCAGACACGATAAGGGTTTTACATGCATTTTAGGGGCTTCTTTGGACACTGTTTTGGGTGCTGAAAAAGAAGTGTCATTCTTAAAGCATTTTCAACGCTGAAAATCCCCATACAAATCAATGGAGGGCTCCAGAGCCTCATCAAAAATGAAGCACATTTTTAGACACCTTTTTGGCGCATTTTTCAGTGCTGTTTTTACCCTGGCTATTAATTTGTATGGGTGTTTCAAAAAGAAAACGGTGTTGATAGAACCTCTTCCAAAACCTCATCAAAACCTCGTCTGAAAAGGCACTTTTAAGGTGCTTCCCAGACGAGGTTTTGACACTGATTTGGACGCTGAAAATTCACCGTCCAAATCACCTGTGTGAGCTTATCCTGTGAATCAACTACCTTTGGCAAATTCTGAATGTGTAAGCATGCACTTAGCTTGCTTCCCGTGTTATATAGGAACTGTTACCTTGTGTTCAAAAAATTACACTAGCTTAGATGATTGCTGTCAGTCTCAACATTTGCAAGTCAATCTTAAAACATTGTAGCGTTTGACTTTGGCCCTTTTTCCAGTTTTCCAATAATGGGACAGACCCATGGACACAAGTGCTCGTGAAAACAATTGTATTTTAATCGGGCATATTAAGCAAAAAAAGAAAAAAAAATGCCTGATACCTACCTGGCCCCCATCGCTGCTGTTTAGAGTTCTTAGGTGATTTGTTCCTCCTCACCTCCAGGTTCTTGTGTGTAGGAACAAGAACCCAGGAGTGAAGAGGAGAGGATTGCCGGAGAACTCTTAGGGTATATTCACACGACGTACTGCGGTGCGTACAGTACGCGCCGCAGTACATTGTGTCTTTCGGGAGCTCGCACTAACGGCGCGAGGAGGTGGCAGCCCAACGGCCCCATTGACATTGATTACTTGTGGTGCATATTTGCCGCAAATAATTGACATGTCACTTATAACCCTGCGCGTACAATATGATCGTATTCTCTTTGAGAACTATGGATTACCGTAATTTCGGCGCGCATCTCGCCCGTATTACAGCGCAAATGCACCAAAATTACGCCGTGTGAACATACCCTTAAATTTAAACAACGTGAGATAAGTAGGAAAGTATCATTATCTTTTCTTTATTTGTCCCCTCCCAAACCCCTGGCCTCAAATAGACGTCCCATTTAATCATTAATAATTTTTTGTGAGTAAAAGAGTTAAACTCAGACTGCAGCTTTTCTATTGAATAGTTCATAAGCCTGAGCATTACTTGTCCTCCAGACCATTCTTTTGCAGCATGGGAGTAATCTGTGCATATTGCGTCTAATGCTTGCAGGTATTTATATACCTAACAAGGAAAGTGCTTCACATAAGCACTTAGAAATACTCGGCTTGCACTTTATTAGTGCAGCTGTTCAAATCCATATTAAACAAGCAAGCATATGATTTCTTGACAATAGGACTTTAGGCCAATTACATTTTGAAAATAATCTGCAAAATGAAGGTTGACAAGTTCTCCTGAGCACTTAAATATAATGTACCAGGTATAGACAGCTATTTTACTGTACCAATAAACATTACATTCATCCATGACACTGGCATGTCCTATTCTAGGTTATATACGCAAGTAACTTGCAAATTGAGGTGCACAGACCCCTCATTCACCGCTATCTCTACCACGTCAAGTACCTTGAGAAAAAAGTGTATTATAAATGTTCCTTTTTGTATGACACCATGGATTATTCAACATTTTTTGTGTCAGTCATGAGAAAAAAGTGTAGTTCCACATAATGCTTACAAGGCAATGGAATCAAACATCTGGTGACTTACTCACCATTTGAACACAGTGGGGAACACTGCACCTATGGGGGTATATTTTACATGAGTAGTTACATAGGTATGCAAGGTATATGTGTGGACATTATTTCTACTTAATATGGACCACATCTACTTCATCTGTGAGGTTTTAAATCCAAGGTGTCATCCATCCATTATTTTAGAACAAAACTTGCACGTTTAAAGCAAATAGACAGGTAGAGAGCAAACACTATATGGAAAATACCATAAAACCTATAAATCATTCTAGTGATGTTATCAAACATATCAATCCATGTGACCTTTGACTTCCTTTATAGCTAGTACCTGATATTGTCAATGGAATAATGCGTAGGTGTTCAACCCCAGTTACCCATTCTCAATTGGATACTATTTATTCTGGTTAATAAAACTGTATTGTAGAATTGATAACATTTAAAGGGGTTGTATCACCATGCTGTTTCATTTAGTCACAGGCTGTTTCAGACTCACACTGCCTAGTCAGGCTTTGGGTGGTTCTATAGAAGTGATAACCATATTTAGCTCCTCTATAACTAGTTGAGACATTATATTGACATAAGTGCAGGAGATTTAATCTTCAGTAAACAAAGCTACAGATCTCTGAGGAGTGAAAACAAGTGTTTTTGATTAATTAATCTAATCCTGTTAGAGATAAGTACTTCTCAGTCTGACCATTATGATGTCACTAGTTGCTCTCTGTCTAATCAGGAAGGGAGATATGGATGGTAACCAAAGAAACCCATGTGTACTTAGAGCAGATACGATCTCTCATCTCCTAATGAGGGAAAAATCAGGACCAATGTATTTAGAAAAAATCTTCAATTACCCATTCCTACATGTTAAAAGCTAATATTTGCAGTGAGAAAACCCCTTTAGTTGTGTTAAGGACATGTACTATATTCCATAGGTGTAGATTTGATACTTTAATGGGGCTAAAAAAGGAAATGTGGTCACACCTAAAGCTGCTCCATTCACTAAATATATCATAGATGTATGCAGAGCTCTCTATCCTCACAGGCAATTAAAAATTAGACAACAAAGAAGATAGAATTGGCCCAAAATTCCTACTGGTCTGGTCTCCTGGATGATCAGTGAAACAAAACATGTCCAAATATAATAAAATGGAATCAACTGAATAAAAGGGACATTCTAAACGTAACCAATAAAGGTCATGCTTTGTATAATGATACATTATACAATTTTCTATTTTCTTTATCAGTTCTTACAGTTTTTAGGATTCTTTCTCACTTCTCCACTATCACAATATGCCATTTGATCATGAGGGATTATTTACATTACTTCTGTTCTTTTTCTGCTTAACCTTTTTACTCCAACAATTAAATGATTAGAATAGAGTCAATGGCAGCTGTAGTTTTCACACTATACAGTTTTGGTGTGTTTGTACTTGCAGTACTTCATAGCAATTAAACAGCCTTTATTAGAAGCAAGCTCTTTTCAGTTATCTAAATTGTTTTGAAAATTATTCTGAACAAGTTTGTCAGTAGATATGCTCATTCAGTCAATGGCAACCACATGCAGGTGTTCTTTTTTCCGCATAAGACCATAGGATAATACCCTTTGGGTGCTTTTACACAATGCGGTTTTGGTGCGTTTTTTCACTTGCAGTAATGCACTGCAATTAAACAGCCTTTATTAGCAGCAAGCTTATTTCAGTTACCTAAATTGTTTTGAAAGGTGTTACAAGTAATTAATTATTGTGTTTTGCAATCCACTTGCTCACTTGTAACACCTTTCCAAATAATTTAGATAACTGAAAGGAGCTTTCTGCTAATAAAAACAGTTGCATTGCAGTGTCATACTGCAAGTGAAAGCAGCCTTAGTCTGAACTCTGTTTTCTTGCAGTGTATCTTGGCTTATTACAATTTGCTATACAAAGGTTTATTCATACAATGAGATTGTAGTGTGGTTAAAACCACACCAGAAGAAACCGCATGTGGTGTGGTTGCAGTTCTCTGTGGTTTTGCAATGGCGATGTGGCTTTACATACAGCACATAAAGAATAAATGTTTTTTGTTCAGAAGAAAGTTTCAGATAAGCATAGCAAAACTGGGCCAGATCCTAAAACAACCACATGTGTGTTTTTGTGGATGTGGTTTTGATGTGACTTTAACTGCACCACGAACCTCACCATGTGAATACACCCTAAAACCAGTTAAGTCTCTAATTTCCGGCTTTAGTGTCAGCACAGTACAGTATATTATTGGTATAATTGGTCTCGGTATGCTGGTGTGATCAGTAACATTATGGTGATATTAATCAATATAGTGGAGAAATATGGTGATAATGTGGTGGTATTTTTGGCTCTTGTATTCATATTGACCTGCAGAAAACAGATAACAAGTCAAATAAACCATTCAGTGTAAACTCCAGCAAAAACGAAACATAAAAAACAAAGGCACAATTATTATTTTTTTGCTCGGGTGGAGGTGACAAGGGTAGACACTTTGGCTGTATAAATTGTTTTACTTTTTTTTCTGTCATCTGGCCCCATTTCAAATGGACAATCCCTTTAAGTAAAAAATAATTTTCCATGGTGTGCAACACTGCAGACATTCGTCACACCAAACAGTGAACCTGTTCTGAAAAAGTAGTGGTTCACATTCATTATCCGGTGATAAAGGGCCCCAAGCTGAAGTTTTCCACCAGGTCCCATGAGCCTTTAGCTATGCTCCTGTTTCTGCCTTTATTTAGCCCTTTTGCATTCTGCTTATGGTACTTTCTGTTTTACAGTCCTCTGTCCATGGCTATCTTCTGCTGATTCCTTGTCTCATCTAGTGTTAGTCACATCATCCATACTGTATCTAACCACAGACCAGTGATCTTTCTGGGAACTGTAACCCGGGGACCATTTTCTTTACACTCTCTGTACCAGTCTGGCCAGCACCAAACTAGTTGTATTCCCAAACATCCATATTTCTACCTAGATACATTTATTTTAATTAATCTTACAGTGGCTTTTGTTTGTGTCTCTTTTCTTCAAAGGGGTTTTATCATTACACACTTTCGCAGATTTGAGCTGTTTCTGTTACAGCTTCAAATCCATGGGCAGTCTCTTCTCTCAGTAGGCGTGTCTCTCCTGTCAGGACACGTGCCTCTCCTGTCAGGACGCGTGTCTCTCATCACTGAAGAGTTGTGACCTCATCATTGTGTGTGAGCAGTGAAAGGGAGAGGATGTCTCTGCAGCCTCCTGCATGCTTCTCATGGCTGCAGAGCTGTCAGCTCCAGGCTCCACAGGCTCCTTGCAACCAGAACACCTGAATTGCTGTAAGCAGTCATACATACAGCCTGAACTGATGAAACAAATGTGAGAAAGGCACACTGCCCCCCTCCCCTGTGTTATAAAAGCAGAGAGTGAATCTAGGAGCTAGAAACTCAGTAATTTCCCAGATCCTTTACGTAGAGCCATCACATAGAGAGAAGCTGAGACAGTCTTCATTATACACAAAAAATCATAACAGGCAATTCATTTCATTTTCAATTTCAACAGCTCAGAGGGGAGTAAGTACAGGATGCAGGCAGCCAATCACAGCACAGGGGGTGTGTCCCATCCAGGGGGCATGTCTGAACAGGCTGAATGAAATGTCAGTCACCCAATCACAGAAAAGTGGGCATGTCCCATGCACCTGCTGCAGAAACAGCTATAGATGCACAGATTAGGTCATATCTGCTATACTAAGTGATTTAGGTAATGCAAATTAATTGCAAAAGTGCTTATTTTTACTGTCCCCATCATTAGAGATATGATCTTTGTAGCGAGGAAACCCCTTTAAATCTTTTAATGACCAGGCCTGAAAAAGCCTTAATGACTAGCAACATTTTTCACTTTATGCCTCTCTGTGTTTCAGCAGCCATGACCTTTTTATTTTTTTACTAACCGTATTGTGTTATACAGGAAAAATTGTATATTTTTCAGCACAGTTTGTGAATACACATAAATTACTGCATAATTTATATACATTTTTGGTGTGAATATAAAGAAAAAAGTTTCAGTTTCATTATTTTTTTTTTTTTTTTTTACTATTTACACTATAAAAATCTGTTAAATTATTTCTTCAGGTAATTATAGGTGTATGGATACCTAATATATGTAGGTGTATGTTTTTACATGGTATTATTATGCACAATACTGTTTTGAGATTAAATATTTACTTTTATTATTTTTGCAGACTTTTCCACTCATAATATGCTAGCATACTCTGCTATATTATTATGACACAGGCTACCTTTCTAGATCCCCTTCGGTTGACTAAAGAACAATTCTCTACCATCAGATCAGGTTACTGGGACATTTAGGAGTCCACTTTGATCCTGCTATGGTCACAGGTAACAGTCATCCAAAGGTTGAACACAACATGATTTTTAGAGAATTTTTGAAACAAGAAGCCACAAATCTCTACATTTAATAGCAAGACCAAAAAAAGGCTGTTGTAGATTGACTTTGTTCACCGCTTGCTGTGGGGGTCATTAACAGGTTAACCACTTAATGACCAGTACTGAAAAGGCCTTTAACGACTAGATCAGTTTTTTAGTTTTGAGCTCTCTGTATTTCAGCAGTCACAACTTTTTTTTTTGTTGTTTTTTTAGTGACGTGGCTGTTTGCGGTCTTGTTTTATGTGGAGCAATTTTAATTTTTTCACTTATGTGTTTGGGAGTACGTATGCAGTAATGCATTGCTTATATTTGTCTTATTATAAAAAAATGTCAGCATTTTTTTGCAAACTTATATAATTACTAAATAATTTATATATTAAGTTTCAGGTGATTGTGATTATGTGGATATCTAATATATGTAGAGTTTTTTATGTAATATATTTTGTTATATTAAAAACTATAATTTTGTGATTAATTTAACTTTCTGCAGACTTTTTTATTTTATAACCTTTTTAATTTAGTTTTTTAATTCCATTAAGGAATTACTATTCTATAACTTTATTTTAAATCTATAATGTGGTAGCATGCTTCTGTATTCTAATTTGTCATATAATATTTCACTGCTGTTAGGGCCACACAAACAGCACACTTACTGCACAGTACATTCTAGGCTGTAAAGGGTTTCCCCAGGCTCTGAGTGGGTCACTGGTAAATTTGATAACCCAGTCAGTTAGAGGGAATCTCATTTGATTATGCCACCATCTCAGACCATAGCAATCAAAGGATAAGAGTATTCTATTAGTTATGGATCTGTTCTTAGCAGTGCTGAGAACTGCAAATGCTCTGCAGTAGTGTTGAGCGATTGCGTTGACTATCGAAATCGATCGATAGTCGATAGTCGGCCGCATATATGAGTAAGGTTTTTCGATAGTGAGCAGTTGATTATGAAGCGAATGACCATTAGAAAGTCATGTATACGGGGAGCAACAACACACTTCATTATTACACCCAAAACAAGGCTGGGGTGAGACTCGCTGAAAGTTAACATCCAAACAGTCAAGAGGATACGTGGCTGCATCTCTTAGGCCAACACACTTAGGTCATAAAGTCACAGAAAAAAAGTCACAGAGCCATTCAATATCGCACCCTGTCTTGGACACAGCTGACCCTTATTAACCTGACAGCTACCCACAAATTGAAGAAGTGATCAGAAGGCAGTATGATTTGAACCATCATCTTACGTGAACTGGACATTGAAATATCCCTGTCTAGGCCACAGCATGAGCCCCAATCCTTGCATGACACCCACATGTTTAAAGAGTGCCGGAAAAGAGTTCTGTTTCGCAGACCACCATTTTAGTTTCACTGGGACATTGACTTATACCTGTCCTGTGGCCCAGCATGACCCAGGGCCGGTGTTTACAGTGGCGTGGGTGAGAGCCCAGGCTGGCGTCGGTCATCGTTAACACGCAGGTTGAGAAAATGCCCTGATGAGCAGCAACGAAATCTGTTCGTGCTGGAAGCAGAGTGCGTACAGCGGAAGTGTGAGAAATCCAGCCTTCCTCAAGTACACAGTCAATACCTGGTAGCGCTTGTCCCTCAGTTAGAGTGTGGACGCCAATGAGCTTCACTTGGAGAAATAGCTGGTGGGCTAGACGCTCCTGTTACAACCAAGGTGCCGTTTATCTTGGCATTCTTTTTTGTTACTTTTAACTAAACGTGCTGGGAGAAATGTCTCTGTACTTTGTTCTCTGTCCGTGCTCCATACTCCATGTCTCTGAATAATCCTAGAATCGGTCAAGTTTTGTGCTGTACCTCCCTTGTACAATAGAGAATTTTTTGTGTAACAGCATATTTTGTGACAGATGCAAGTTGTTTTAGTACTTAGATAATTCTAGTAAAATCACATTTTTAAAATAGGATGGAACTGCCACCTATGTTTTGTTCTCTTTTTTTCGTCTATTGTATTAAAGATGGGTTGTCTCAATACACAGGGCATTGATAGACTATGTTAAGATCTTGCATAAACAAGTTCATTTTGGAATAGGTGTACATTAAACAGTGTCTCTACCTATTCCTGTTTCTGACGCAGCACTCATCACCCTTGAGATCCCTATAGCGTACACTTGTGAAGAACAAATGTCTGTGTAGAGAGAACAAACATTTTTTAGAGAATAGAGTCCTGTAGTATAGCTGCATGGTCACAGCAAAATGCCCCAAAAAATTCGAGAAAACATGTCCTGTGTGAGCCACTTTGAGACAATGGTGAAGAACAGAATGATCTGTTAGAAACAAAACATTTTTTTTATAATAGACCTGTGAGTTATTGTGCATTGTCATAAGCAGAGATAACCTAAAAAATTATAAAAAGAACGTTGTCTCAGCCACTGTATAAAAGTTGTTGGTTGTGTGATGAGATATGCCACTTAGAAGCCACATTGCTGTTCCAAAGGACCATGATTATTGCTGGATCTCTCACTGGCTAACATGACCCCAAGAAAATTATTAAATATGACTTCTCAGCCACTATTAAAATTTGTGAGGGAGAGAAATGCCCACTTAGAAAGCCACAGTTTCTGTTCAAGAAAGGACCATAATTATAGATGATATCCTCACAGGCAACATGACCTCAAAACTATTGACAATGCGAAAAGCTTTCTTAAGGTAAAGTGAGTAATAGGTAAATGGGATTCGGTGTTGTCTTGAAAACCTTGCTGTTCTTTTACAGTCTCCGCACAACAAGAAACCAGCAAAATGAATGTTGGAAAAGAGAATAAAAATTGCAGTAACGAAACTGATCAGATAGGTAAAAATATAAAGTTATTAACAAGATGGACCATGTTCTGTTGAAAATGGAGATTTTTGTTGGGGGGAAAAAGTAGTCCGGCAACTAATCGGTGACGCTCTGAGCAATTTGGGGCCACAACATCAATCAGAGTAGCACTCATGCATGATTCATCTTGATGATAGTCAAACGATACACAATATCTGTGGAAAGCCGGAGCGTTTGTCTGTAATGACTCCTCTAGCTGTTGCTTTGAGGTAACCGCTCAGTTATGAACGATGCGACTGGGCCAGGTACAACACATCTTTTGGCGTGATGGGTGCCAGCTCGGGCCATTCGTGCCATTTTGGATCTCCCAGAAGTCTGTGTTTGGGTCCGGAACACATGCAAAAACATCGGTGTTTTGTGGAGCAGATAGTCGTGCTCATGATCTTAAGACTGATCTCTTGTTGTGTTGGAGGTGTGCCCTGCTATTGCATGCGTTGGTGAGGTGGTAAACAAAGATTGCCAGAGGTCACACCATTAAGAGTTCTGCCCACCTTGCCATGACTGCTGCCGCTACGCCTACTTGGCCACTCTACTCGTGGTCACGTCGCGAGATGTTGTTCCACCGTGACATTTGGGAACGTGCTAAGCAGATGCAACAGATGTCTCCAGTTGATCAATGACAGCAAGGTCTCCATTTACCTGAATTTTAACTGTCTGCTATTTGGGTGGGTGAAGAAGTGCTGTAGTTTTGTTTTGTAACGGGTCCAGGAGGGTGGCCACCCAGTAACTGTTGTTGTTATTTTTGATGGCCTTAATGGTGAGGATCGATGTTGGAGGAATAATGGAGGCATCCATGCACTCTATGTTGAGAGATGGAGCCTTGATTTCTCTAAGCCTCTGGGTCGAGGAGGCACTAGCAAATGATCTTCCTCATCTTCATCCTCTAGACACCTCAAATTTCGCGCACATGACCTCATTTCCAAGGCTAGGGACGTCGGTACATCGTGTCTTAGGTATTCACTCCTCATCTCCGACTGCCTCCGGCACAGCTTGTAACTACAGCCCTGTGTCTTGCCTGAGATGATGCACCCTGGAGAGCTGATTGCGCCAACTTGACACTAGCTCCTGACCCGAAACCACTGCCTAATGAAGACCGATGAATTGTGAAACTGTAGGGCCTTGTGTGATTTGACAGAGAGAAAGGATGACCGTTGTCCGCATCTGTTGTCCGCTCTCCTCTCTCCGTCGCTGGCGGGACTGTTGTTCAGAGTGCGCACAAACGAATCGTGATCCAGAACTAGATCACACAATGCTGTCATGTGATAAGGGCATTTGTCCGCACTGACCACTTTGGTGGCTTCTTCAAATATCTGGGCAAAGGATAGGTGCAGAGCTCTTTCACTGCACTCCACTCTCGGGTGGGTTCAACACCCCGAGGCCGTCCGTGCTTGGTCAGGCCTGTGTCACTTCGTTACTGCGTAATGTGCATTGCGCTGCTGCCACAATCGGCTGGAACCATGTGGTGGGTGGAATTCCAGCGTGGTTTTGCCACGTCAACAATGAGCGACGGTTGAAGGGGAGGCCGACTGACGCTGTAACGCATCCAGGCGGGAGAAGAAGGGTAAAGGCGAACGGTGTGAAGAAGTGCTTAACTCAGACCTCGAGCCTTCTTCAGAATGTGCAGTCCGAGACCCGGGTAGCCTTTAGAAATTTTGGAACGTGACAAGGTTCATGACACTGTGCCAGGCAAAGGGATTGTGCTCCTCCAGATACCGATTCTGAAGGTGCAGGCCAGTGCAGATTTCGCCCGTTTATCTGTCACACCCACTTGCCTGGCACAAGGTTCTTGTACCCGCCGCCGCGCTCGGTCTCGATTTGCTTAGATGCCGTCCAAAGCTCCTGACCTGATGTGTGGTTCGGTCATCAAGGAGATTAATTTCAGTTCACGGCCTGTTGTCTCTGGGAACTGTAGAGGCCCCAGAGGACCTTTGGAGGGGGAAAGAGCCTGCACCATCCCTGCGGTTTTGAAGAGGCGTTGCGACGAGCCTGAGAGTCCACGTCACCCCAGAGACATCAACCCTGCTCACCCTGTTGTGACTGTACAGAGGATTGATAGCGGCCTGTGGCCGTGCTTACTAGTCTATGTGTCGTGGGTGAGAAGGATTTTCGGACACAGATGCAGACAATCGCACGCTTTGAAAATTTAAGATGACAACGTGGTGGCCAGGGCAGGGACGGCTTTTCTGGCAAAGAAATGTCCTGCTCGGCATCTGTATTGGGGGCGAGGCGGAAAGAGGTCCATTTGACGTGCACCGGCAGGAACCCATCTGTGCTCAACAGACGGAAAGGCATACATTACTCAAGGCCAAATAAGTAGCTGGCAATGCAGACATTTAGGCCTTTTGGCTGTGGGATGCGGTTTGGGTTCAAGTGTTTCTTCTCTCCCAAACTGATAAACAGAAGGCTGGCTGCTAGACTGGCCGCTGTACGCGTGCAGGGTCGTCAAATGGCGGAAGAGAAAGAAGGCGGTTAGGATGGGTCTTCTGGTGGTGCCTGGTGGTACTCGCGCGACGGTGGAGGCTGAAGCGGAGGATGATCCATGATCTTGACTCTGAGAGTGACTATGGGAAGCTGAGGATAAAGTTGGTGGGGCGGAGGAGGAGGAGGCAGAGAACAGAAGGTGTGACAGTGGTTGGAGGCCCTGCAGTCGAGTCTGGCCTTTTTCGGCCAGTGTTCCCTCATTTCAACTCATGCATTCGCTGATGTGACTAGACATGTTTGGTGGTGGTTAACCACTTAAGGTTCTTGCCTTACTTATGCGTTTAAGGCAAAGGCAGGCATAATGACATCGACTGGGTGAATCAGAGGCTTGCTCAAAGAAGGCACAGGCTTGAGAGGTTCCTGGAACTTTTTGACGAGCGATAAGCGAGGAGCGGGGGTTTGCGACTGACCGTGGTGGGATGGCGGAATCATATTCAGCGGACTTCTGCGATAGACCCTCTCCCATTTTTAGTGGTGGGACCCGTATTGGACACTACCCCATCTCTTCCATCTCGTACCCTGTTGATGCACTCGCAACAAATTCGGCCGGAAAGGACCAGGAGTGGATCTGCAATGTCATCATCATCATCATGTCATCAACAACAGGTGATTGGATCTGTCATGACTTTCTGCATCTCCAGAAGACTGCGGGCTACATCAAGCAAGAGGGGCACTGCAATGCGTTGCGTGCCGCCATGGGATTTTTTGTGCGATTGACGGAACTCTCCTTCACCTTTCCGTCACATCGCTACAGCTAGAAGATATGGTGTCGTGTCAGAGCAGACTAAATACAATTCCTCTTGTGATCTTTTAAATCCATGCATTTGACCCCAACGCTTTTTGTCATCAGAAGAGGTCGCAGAGACAATGGTTATCCACAGTGGTGGGTACACGAGTTGCATTTGGGCTGCTTCATGTTGGAGGATGCTGATGATGCTGATGAAGACATTGTGGCCTAGGACTGCTGAGGACTGGAGGTAAGACTGCTAGAGGAGGTCTGTGTTACCACCAACTGAAGGGACAGATGGCAGCACGATGTGAGATCGAGATACTTAGATTAAAGGGGCCTGACTCCAGCTGATGACAGGCCTGACGGAACCTGCATAACTGATGGTTCCGATGGCTAGTTGCGTGTGCGCCCAGAGCTACTGGATAGGTACACCTTCTCTCGTACCTCCTACCTCATGTTCTACCCCCTCCTGTTTTGCTCGCTTTCCAATCTTGCATTTCGCACCGCTCGGTTCAGAAATTATAGAAAAATTCGAGCGAAGGTATGGAATAGTTGTTGGAAAGTCTCTGTATTAGTTAGACAGCAAATCCACTAGCTATTCGCAAATTCCCTCTAATAACAAAATTGCTGGATTCGCAAATTTAAGCTGCAGGTGAGATGATAACAAATTGGATCTGGGCAAAAGTCCAAAAAACACGTATCTGTTATGTTTTTGGTATATATAAACGGTTATTTTTTGCACCTTGTCAATTCACGATGTGGTGTGTAATTATAGAATTGCTGGATTTAAGATGTCATGTAGTTGCTTGAGTAATGAACATTGCTGGGTGTGCAAAAAGTCAAAAAACAGTAAACTGTTATGTTTTGGTTATATATAAACGATATTTTCTTGCATCTTTCAAGATTCACCTGTGGTGAATATTGAATTGCTTGTTTTAAGATTTACGTAGATGCTGGTCAATGAAGGAAATAGCTGGGTAAGCCCATGAAAGTCAAAAAACAGACGTTAAATGTTTTGTCTTTGGTATAGAATAAACGATATTTCGTGCAACTTCAATTCACTGTGGTAAGTATAGAATTGCTGTTTAGATTTACGTAGATGCTGCGTAAATGAACAATGCTGGGGTGTGCAAAAGTAAAAAACTGTCGTAACTGAGATATGTTTTTGGTATAATATAAGGGTTTTTTTGCACTCTTTCAATTCAACAGGTGGTGAATATAGAATTGTGCTGATTTTATGATTTACGTAGATGCTGCGTCAATGCAATTGCTGGTGCGCTCAAAAGTCAAAAACACTCGTAATGTGATGTGTTCGTAAAGACGATATACAGTATTTTTGGCAACAAACAACTGTGCTGATCTACAATGAGACGTGCTGGATTGTAATTTAACTTTAAGGTGGATATATCAACAGTCGCAGGTGTAATGGGTAAATTGATGTAATGAACACCTATCTGAATTCGTATACTGTATAATAAATGTGGAGTTTTGCAGTCTAGAACAAGAGACCTGCAGTTGACTAGAAATGATTGTGTTAGTCCTAATATAAGTTCAGCTGCCCCTCAATATCCACGGAAATATTTCAATAGCTCAAAACTGTTTAATAATAAAGATATTCCACTATCCAATGTTCTACACTAAGTCTTGGTGAGATTTCATCCAGTGTTCTTTATAGATAGAGACTGTGTCATGTGTTCGCCCGTCGGGTGGATACCCCCCCACCCCTCCCCCCGCTCCCTACCGCCTGTGAATTTACAGCGGTAGATGCATGATTATTAAAATCGCTAGCTTGACTACATAAATATCCTCAGAATCTCTAATCTTAACTAAATTGGAAGGATCACAGACTGTAGGTGTAGAGGTTTCTGCTGGTGCAGAAATAGAATAATTTGGCAGCACAGGCAGAGCGAGGTCCATATACTCCTATGAGACGCTGAGGAGACACTGAGGCTGAAACAAGGAAACGTCTGTTCTGATGTAAAAACGAGGGTCATGCTGATTTTTCCAGTCAATCGCAACACCTCATACACATCCCATTCATGACGTCGCAGACAAATTCCACCGCTGACTCTATTCTGTAATCTGATTTGCTGAGCCGCCTCAAAATTACAGGAAGCGGCCGAGAAAAGGCGCGATCTTAATAGATGTATGCACAGATTTTCAACCTTTAATTATCGCATGATCTGGAAATTTCGATCACCATAAAAACTTTGCCGATTTCAACTTTGTCGATAAAAATCGCTCAACACTACTCTGCAGGGATGACAAAAGACGATGCAGCCATCTGGGGACTTGCAACGCCCACTGTCAAAAGACAGTGGGTGACTCTGTTTTAATGGTTCCAAAGGAACATTCAAGTGATGTTATACAAAGAGTCTAAGGCTTCACAGCCGTGATCAAAGATCGGACCATTTTTATGTGAGAGGGTGAGTCGCTTTTAGGAGATGCTTCTGTCCACAGTGTGCGGATTGAGCCATTAACTTTACCATTGAATAGCACATTTTCCACCCGAAAACTGGGTGGATAGTAATGATTCATGATTCACCAATTATTTCAGAAAATCCGACCTGTGTAGACTACAGATCAGATTTTCTATTGAAGTCTATGGGGATGGGTGACAGTCGGTTTTCAGATGGTTTTCCATTCCAAAAAACAACTGAAAACCATGCCATACGGAATTGCCCTAAGGGTGACAGATCTGTGTCTTCTAACAAGCCATGCACCTGTGTGTCCATCACATGACCAGGACAAATTTCCCTGTTGTACATAATGAGGGTTCTTGCAAGCTAACAGCAAGCATAACTATAGACAACTATGAAAAATTGATTATGAAATGTTATTAGAAAATTATATATAATTTTTCATCGCACAAATAATAATTAATGAAATTGTAGTACCGCCATACGACTATAGGAGATCAATGGAGGCCCATGTGGATCCTGGGAATGCTATTATGGACTGCATAATACATTTATACTATACACCTAATTAATGTACACAAATTAACGTGCACTTATCTTGTGTAAATCCTGCTTAAACAAGAATAATAACCGAGCAGTCCCAAGAAACCTAGAGACAATAATCACGTTATAATTGCCGTCATCAAATTATCATTATATTTTATATTGAGTTCTATTTACAAATCAAGAACCTACACATACATTACTGTATAACTAGTACTCCAAAGATGTGACAGTTCCATCTAGCAGAGAACTGCAGACAGATACTGTTGTAGGTTCCATATTAACAAATCTGTCATGTGCATAGGGTCATGGTAGATTTAAACCTGTGTATTTCATTTCCCCAAATGACTGTCCCAGTGTGTGTACGATGATAGTTATAGAGGAAATTCTGTTAAAAACATCTTTCAATACAAAGGATATGTAGAGAGTGAAGTCTGTGAAGTGAGACCACCAGTGATTTCCAGATTAAAGGAGCTCTATAGTAGTTAAACCCTGTCTGAAATGGGCAGGAATCAACACTATTATTAAGTCAAATATTTAGTAACAGAAATTTCTGTACAATACCAATTGGTGCAGTTGGTGTCAATGTTCCAAAGACGCCTTTCATTCTAATCTCGATGATGGTTTGAGATTACACATTTCACTTCATGTGTTCTCTCACATTTATCTACGAAATATTTGAAAGGTCTTTTATGAAGTTGATTATCCTATTTCATTAATTCACTAATCTCCAATTTTTTCATATTCATATTTAAATAGTTAATAAATGAGGAAACCCTCAGCAAGGCCTCTATCTATTGATCCAAAGAAAAAATTACTACCTTATTGTTGGTTTCAATTTCAGAAAAGCCCTCGAAAGATTGGAGCTCCTCCCGTTACGTTCATACGATGCCTTAGTTAACTGATTATGAAGGATGAATATCAAGTAAGAACACAAATACCACCCCTTTTGGAAGGTCTTCTTTGAACTTCCTATATGGTTACCTGCTACTTGGACCACTAGAAATAAGCTATACATTTGTGGTAAAATACAGAAGCATGTGTTAAATTTGCCTGAAGAAATACTCCAGTGAACATGAAGCTGTAAATGGTTCTCACTTAAATGGACATCTCCATCTCAGACATTTGTGGCATAGAAAATTATATATACCAAAAGTGTCTAAAGGTGCGGGTCTCCCCTCTTGTCCTTTTATCCCCATCCTCACTTATGCCATAGAATAGAGAAGTGGCTATACATGCATAGCCTTATCCATTTTTAATATGTCAATGGATGTCGAACAGAGGGAAGAAGTTGGAGCAGCTGAAAGAGAGGAGAGACTGCCAGACTGCTAACAAGACAAGTTTGTTTCCTGCCCCCTCCCATTCTTTTGAGCCGAACCTCATCTGATCCCGCTCGGAGAAGGATGGGGGAAGGGACGAGGGTTAGACCCTTTGCAATGGAGATAAATAAGAAGCGAAAAACCTCTGCACATGAATATCCTCAGCAGAAATCCAAGGTGCCACCTCAAATTTCTGCCAAAGAAACAAAATTGGAACCACATCAGTCTTTTCAGTCCGATGTGTGAACATAACCTTAAAGTTTCACATACTGCCAACACTAGCATTGAATATATTGTACAACCTGATAAGGTGAGTTGTACTTAATCTGATCCAAAGGGTTTCCATCCTATGTATTGTTCCATTGTTTTTATGAGAGATCTGAGTACAACCAAAAGAGTGTGCTCGACTGTTCTTGGAATTATAAATTAAATGTGCGGGTACCTTTCTGTTTTGTGTACCCACAGCCTAGACAAGATCCTTGTTTTTGAGGTAAGTGCTGGTCCCAAAGGTGGGACACACACCTATCATTCAATTATGGCATAACGTTTCAATATGCCATAAATGTCTTAAATGGGTATACGTCTTTCCATTAACAGTCTGTTCATGTAATGTTTGGATGTGCCAGGCCGCTTAAAATGTTCAACCACTCTGTTGCTGATTTCTGACTAATGAAAGTACAAAATAGTGGGACACCATTGATCACCTCAGAATTTGTATGAATTTTCTAAATCAGACACCCCTTTAATATAGATCCTTTGTTACTTAGTAGTATGATGTTTTAAAACACTGAAATCAAGGATCATTCGTTACAGTGATGCATTGCAAACAGTTCCATACCATATCCAGTATATACAGAAAAGTAAATATTGTTACTCACCCGAGGCTTAGTCTTATACCTTTTCCTATGCTGCAGCATTTTTACCTCTGAGCATGAATACAAATGTATATGTATCCAGAATTCCTGGTAATCTGATCAGTCAGCAAAGCAAATGTTTGATATGACACAAATAACTGACCTAAGCAAAACAATACATAGAACCTAATTATGTCATCTGCGACGAAAGGGAAAAGGATGTGGATCTACATAAACAATGCTCTTATTTTACCTCTGGGTTTTAATTTCTGAAAATTGTGATCCCTTATTGTACCTGCATATAGCTCTAATAATGTCATCATCCTGCATTGATATTTGAAGGACTTTACAAAGGCAATTATAAAATCCATACATTATATATGCCTTCTTTGACTATATAAATAAAAACTGAGTGAATAATTTATCATTTTCACATTCTAGTACTCTTTAATGTGGTTTATGAGTATTATTTGCAGATGCTACGTTAAAGGGATGCCCAAGTGTTTTTTTCTTTTTTTTTTCTAATTTTAGGATGATGCTGCCTAACAAGGTAAATGTCTTTTCACTCACTGCCGTTTCAGCGCTGTAGCTGCCAGCAGTCTTTCCCAGGATATATTTGTGTCTGGAAAACAGTCTGTGACAGTAGAACTCAATCCACAGCCTCAGCAGTTGGGTGTCGATGCCTTAAAGTAACCATTCTTGAGCAGTTTACTACAGAGTGCTGATGTCAAGGGAATGTCACCTGACCCTGAAAGCTGTTCACAGCAGTCAGATGCAAACAGACCCCGGGGCAAAAGGATCGCTGCAGCAGTGCTGGAATGACAGTGACTGCAAAGGTGACATTTTTTGTTTTGTTTTGTTTTTTTAGGCAACTGTAGCTATAAAATGTGGCATAAGACACCATCCTGAGATGTTGTGGGATAGTGAAACAGCCCACTGTGTATGCTCGGTAAAATCATATGTAATTTATGATTGTAAGTATTCTGTTGCATTCTGCTGTTTGGCCACAAGATGCCACTGTTTCCGCAATCTGGTTTATGCAAAATAGAGACTGAGACATGTGACAGACAGACACGAGGCAGCAGCCATCTTGGAGAGAAAGAATGAAAGACACAGAGAGATCAGGAGAGGACAGACGCTGGGTGAAGATCGGCTCAGCTCTCCTGATTCTGTTAGTTCCTGAACTGTGAGCAGCTACTGAGAGGGAGAGGAGTTTGGCTGTCTGAATTGATTCTATTGGCAAGGAAAGCACCATGGAGGAAGGAACACTCTTCGGGATCCAGGGACAGAGCAGAGCGACTACATCTGGGATATCGGCTCCAACAGAAGGGATGCTCACCTCAGAGCAGTAACTGCCAGCCACCACAAGGTACACCTGGGTCAAACCCATGCACGCCAACTAATCGAGAACTATTTTCAGGCCCGTAGTTAGCTTAGTTAGGGCAGGTTTGGTTTCAGGCCAAAAGTGTCTATCCAAGTACGCCCCCTGATTCGGGACATTGGAGAGGGCTTGTCATAGCACTGTATTAATGCAACCGGTTTGCATGTAAGAAAATCTGTATGTTGTATGCACTCTTCTAAGAATAGTGGGTAGAGCTAGATAGGTTGTAAGCTGCTGTGTTACCCCGCGAGTACACCTTTGAATGGCACCACACGCAATTGTTCCTGTCTTGTAAGGTATTAAAACGTAAAGGGTGTTTGGCCTTTCCGAACCCCATGGGTAGATAAACATATCATGCATCCAGAGGATACACCCCCGGTAGCACGCTGTGTAGCACAGGGGCCTTAGTCACAATTTTGTACATGTGTGTTTGGGGAATTTGTTGGATATACTTTTCCTGCAAGTTCAGTAAACTACACTTTTGTTCAAACTGGCATTGTAGTTGTTTTCCTTGTTTGTGACAATGTTACTGTGAAGAATGAACATATAGCATTGCACACTGTGTGGTTAAAGAAGATGGTGCTGAGAAATTACAATGTCATGTACCATGCTGCTGGTAGGCGGTAGCAGGGGCTAGCATGGAGCTCATCTAAGGTAGAGGGCTGATTAGTGGAAGGTGTGAGCAAATGACTGTGGGAGTCAGATCCTAATGCCATGTAGTGCTGGTGTGGCAGGAAGAGAATCGGTTCTAGTGTGTGCTGAGCTGGGATAAGAGGAAACATTTGCTAGAGTTTTCAGCAAGTAAAGTGTGTGCAGGGCCATGTCAAGCACACATGTCAACCCTTTCATTGGCCAATTCAGGAGATTCTAGCCCCACCCTAGGAAATGCCCAGATCAGCCAGGCAGAGCTCTCAACCCACATGGGAATAACCATTTGTGAGGTGTGGTTTGCATGCAGGGGAGGGATGGCAGTTATACATGACAGGTTATTTGTGTGGAGCTGTGACTAACTGGAGAGAATATGAGACTAAAGGATTTCTGGAGCAGAACTGTACCTTCTGAAACACCAGTGTCATCTGAGTAAGAAGGGTTTACACATGGGGCCTCATTTATGTCTAATAGTAGGACTGTCTTTGATCTTCATAGCAACAAATCAGAGCTCAGCTTTCATATTTTAAACTGCTCCTACTATTAGACAGTCTTGATAAATGAGGCCCATTGTGTTTGTTTTCACGTTGAGATGCATTTATAAACCACACACGGAAATTAATGTGGTAAAAGTGCAAATGTTTTTATAGTTGACTTAAAGTTACTTAAAAAGCATGTTTTGGCCATGTATGTGTCGGGGCCTAACACTAATACTGTGTAATACTGAAGTTTTATTTTAGGGATCAGTGACTGAGATAGTTAAAGTGACAGTAGATGAACTTTTAATACTTTTTTCGAATACATATCATTAGCAAATCAGATTATTTCCCTCAGTATTACAGGAAACAGATTTCATTTTCATTCTAGCAGACTGAGATCAAAACTTGGTGAGATTCTTTTCTTCTCCAGGAGGTTCTAACCTTAAGAAAGGAGCTGATTCTATGCATCATCTCTATAGTAAAACGGGTTGCGTGCTCTGGGCAGGACTTGTGGTGAGCAAATCAATTCACTTACTTAACCATTCTTTATACTGTATTTTTCCCCATATATTTCCTATCAAAATCACAGCATTGCAACTATTTTCTTTCCTTTCTAAATTTTACCTTCTCAGACTGTTGCTGGAGGCGCTCGAACAAATCAGTGGTAATATTTCAGCTAAGGAGTTGTTTAAAGACCTTATTGAATGTTAAATGCCCAGGATCAGATTGGCTCTTTATCTTTTTGTTAAAACATATAGAGACAATTTGTTTTCTTAAATGCTATCCCTGATTATCCTGTTTTTACAAGGGGAACCAATTTCACCCTCTGTGCTACAACCATCAATCAAATGGATTACAAAACTTGGTAGGCCAATTACCCTAATTTCTGATGTAAAAATGTTGACCTAAAAACTCTCCTACAGATTACTGTATATACACGAGAATAAACATAACCAGATATAAGCCGAGGCACCAAATTTTGCCACAAAAAACTAGGAAAACTTATTGACCCGAGTATAAGCCGAGAGTGGAAAATGCAGCGGCTAATGGTAAATGTAAAACATAACAATGGATGTGTCTCGTCAGAGGAGGTGCAGTGGATCCTGACTGCCACCCAGCCCACTGTCCCTGCCTACTTGGCGTGCTGCCCTTGGCGGCAGGCCCCAACTGGACGACAGCCCCTACGCTACTAAGTGCAAGGCCGTCAGGGAAACTCAAAGTCCAACAGTCCGGGTCAGTCACAGTACGGGAGCGTAAATGCCAAAAAACGTAAGCCAAAAGAATAGTTAAAAACAAGCCGGGGTCCAAACACGGTCAGGAGCGCAGTACAAAGTCGGAGGCAAAGGCGAGGTCAGGAAGCAAGCCGAAGTCAGAAATCAAGAGAGCAAAAACCAACAGGGAACACAGGAAATAGCAAGGGGAAACCTTTCTCAGGCAAGGACTAAGAGAAATGAGGGAGTTTAAATGAGGAACCCAGAGCCCGCCCCAGCAGACAATTGGTGCGGCCTCCGGGCCCTCCTATTGGCCAGTGCGACACACCCTCTGACCTGATTAGGAGCCGATGCTCTGATCACTACCTAAAGCTCATCAGCCCGGCCCTTCTCCTTGTGGTGATTGTTTGACTGACCCTTTAGAGAGGATTAACCCCTTACGCACGTGCCTTGCTGCTTCACGGCGGAAACGTGCGCCGTGACAGGATACCAATAAAATTACATAGGCAGGTGTAGGCAGTTTAATGTCCCCCATAGGCAGGTATAGGCAGTTTAATGTCCCCCATAGGCATTTTAATATCCCTCATAGGCAGGTATAGGCAGTTTAATGTCCCACATAGGCAGATAGAGGCAGTTTAATGTCCCCCATAGGCAGGTATATATCCCCCATAGGCAGGTATAGGCAGGTATATATCCCCCATAGGCAGGTTTAGGCAAGTATATGTCCCCCATAGGCAGGTAGAGGCAGGTATATGTTCCCCACAGGCAGGTATAGGCAGGTAAATCCCCCATAGGCAGGGTTTTTAAAAAAAAATACCAAGTACTTCCCTCTCTCCCTCACTGCTCCAACTCCCAGGCGCTTCGTTCTCTTGCCGGCACAGAGGACGTGCTGTCATCAGGTAGCATGATGACACTCTCGCCGCCTGTGCCGGATACTCCGGAAGGTCGCAAGTTTGCTTGCGGCCTTCCAGAGTCCTCTGCAGAGCAGGGAGCACTTGCTCTCTGCTCCGCAGTGGTATCTTCAACTGTTTGCGCTTGGGATTCAGCTACATGTGCTCCCTGAGGCGTCGCATGTAGCTGAAGCGTACCTGCCAGCGCCTTTTACTTGAGTATATACGGTAAATGCCTGGTTGTCCTAATTAATAAGGACCTGGTAGAATTCCTACTATTACACTAAACCAGTGAAGACATAAAGCAAACCATAATGCAAATTGGCATCACTAGCACACAGTATGTTTAAGATACATATCCCTGACACCAAAAAGGTATTTGACCATCTAAGTTGTGCTTTTATGTTTGCGATGTTGGAGCATATTGGCTTTCGAGAGCCTTAAAGAGGACCCATCACCTTATGTAGTAATAAGACTAAAGCGATGTTCACACAGTTTATTGCCGACGTAATTGCGGGGACGGATTTCGGCCCGCAATTACGCCGACTTCGTGCAGCGGGGGCAGGGCGGAGGGGCCGGCTACTCGCTGGCCCCATAGACATCCATTATCCACAGCACGTATCCCGCTGGGATAATGTGAATGCCACTTTCTCCCCCCTCGGCGTATTCGCCGAGCAGGGAGGAGAGACGGAATCCATAGTTCTCTATGAGAACTATGGATTACCGTAATGCCTGGCAGTACGGCGTGCAATACGGCTGAAATCCGTGCCAGAAATACGCCCTGTGAACGAGGCCTAAAGATTAAAATAATCACTTTCTCAGTATTAGGAAAATGAAAGCATTTACCTCTTATTCAGTAATACAGCCCTTGGCCGTAATGAAAGGGAGACTTAGAGAAGTTTCTTCACTACAATGATTAGCCTTTAACATGTAGGGAAAAGTAAATGAAGTCTATTACCAGTTACATTGCTATGGTGATTTTGCTTTGTTCAGGAAATAAAGATTTTATTTTCTCTTATAGTACATAAGTTTCTCTGGTTACAAACCACTTCTCCCCACCTCACCCTGCTCTCTCTTTCCTCTAATTGTTCTTAGCTGCAATCAGTCAGTCTGATCATGATGAGCTACTTCCTGCTCAGTCTCATCTATATCACATAAACTTTGTTTACCTAAGGTAATGACAGATTTTAAGCATTAGAGCTCTGTAGCCTTGTACTCTGCTAATTCACAAAGCCATAGACAGTTTCAGACTTACACTTCCTAGTCAGGCTGTGGGTGGTTCTAAAGCATGATTGGCATATCAGCTCTACTATTCCTAGCTATTCCTGTTACAGTGGCTACATAAGGTTTATAATCTGTAGTGTGCAAATAAACTTAGGTAAACAAGCTCCTGAGCCAGAGATAAGCCTCAGCAGGGAGTGACTCTTCATGGTCGGACTGACTTATGCCAGCTTATAGCAATCAGATAAGAGAATGAACAGAGAGCAGTGGTCAGTAACCAAGAGAAACATATACACTAGCAGTAGATAAAATCTTCTTTATCTTCTGAATAAAGAAAAATCAAAACAGCAATATATTTGGTTATAGTCTTCATTTACCTTTACCTACATGTTAAAAGCTCTTCACAGGCAGCATGATGGATCACTATATTGACAGCTCTGTTTGATTTCCTACTTCTGAGCTGGGAAAATCCACTGCGAAGGTGCGAGCCAATAAGTTTGCAGCATGTACAGTAAATACAGGGATTATATCTGTATTGCTAACTTCATGCAGAATAATATTATATTAGCAGCATTATAACATGAATTCCTGTGTATTATGAAGCAGGAGGAGGCTGGAGGCAGCAGTAACAGGTAACCCTGTTATAGCCATGTCCTCGGTGTGCTGTGGCTGCTGCAGGCAGATTAACCCTTTATCAGCTGTGGCGTCCTCCTTTAATTACCTATTGGGATAAATTTGTTAACTTATCTTGTTTGCATACCTCCCAATGTATGCATGTTTATGAAAAAAGAGCAAAATCAGGCCACACTTCTAATCACGCCCAAGTACATGACATCACAACAGAAAACAACCCATAACCACACCCAATTTCATAAAATCACATCAGATCATGCATCTTACCATGCACAAGCAGACCTATTCAAGTCCTGCTTTCTCCAGCAGACCAGTGCTTAAAGGGGTTGTCTCACTAAAAGGATTGCTTTCTATGTTAAAGATCTTGCAAAAGTCACTTTGCAATACATGTCCATTAACAGCATCCTACCTATTCTGATATATCCGCTCTTTTATGGGCTGCATTAGCTCCTCAGGTCACTATAGCTACAGACCTGTTCAATCTCTCATGATAGACTGCCAGCACTGGTTGCTATAACTACAGACCTGGCTTCTACTGCAGCCTAGTAGAAGCTAGTAAACATACCCCTGAATTCAAAATGAAACCAAGAAAACCGGACTGAGGTAAGATGAATCAATGTAGTAAGGCAACTCCTTTAAAAAAAACAGTGGCGTTGCCAGGGTATATAAAAATGTATCCATATAAAATGATGTATTGTATGCAAATAAATATATACACTTAGCTTTAAAACATTTTTCTCTGTTTAACACTTCTGAATAAGGGTTATACAGTACCAAAAGATATTGCTAAACAAGAAGCGAAAATGATCCCTGTCCTGTTTGTGACTAAGGGTATGTTCACATGCCGTGTTTGCTCTATGTGAACATTCGCTTTTAGATGCGTGTTTGGGTCTGTCTAGACAGACCCAGACACACATCTAACAATGTGCAGTGTGATTTTACCCTGCTCACAATGTAAAACACGTATCAGTGTTCACATAAGTGATCACGGATGCGTGTTACATTGCGTCTTTCGGATCCATTCCAAGAATTGACATGTCAATTCTTGGTCTGAAAGATGCAGCAGGAGCCCTATAATAAACTATAAGGTGCGATCCTGCTGCATCCAACACGGATTCGAACATGCAGCTGCGTGTTGGATACGTGTTGGATCCAATCGATGCTACGTTTTTTGGATGCGATTTTCGGATCCAGCACGGATCCAAACTCGTATCCAAAAATGCCGCGTGAACATACCCTAAACCAGATTACCAAGACCTGTATTAACAATAGCACCACTATGCAAAGAACAAATAACATCACAACATCATGACCACATATCACAACCACACAGTGACTGAATAATACCACCACAATATGACCACATATCATCACCACATAGTGACTGAATAATACCACTACAACATGACCACATATCATCAGCACATAGTGACTGAATAATACCACCACAACATGACCACATATCATCAGCACATAGTGACTGAATAATACCACCATATTGTTCTGAGCATAAACCATAAAACTAGGAACAATGTTACTGCCATACTGGCCATTTAGTAGTTGTATAAGTGATTAAAGTGCAGTTACATCCAGTGAATTACAAGTGATGTTTTCTCTTAGTTGATTACTTCCTCTCAATATCTTTTGCATTTCCTTTTCTTTTCCATCCAGTCTAGACCACCATGACGACTTCTCTTGACCACAACTTGACTCTGCAGCATTTGCCAAATAAATATCTTAGAATCTTACTACCTGTTCAACACCTCTGTAAAAACTCCCCATGGAGTGAAGGGAAAATAGGTGGGGGTTGTATTTTTTTGCAGTAGGCCACATTACACAGTGGTGATGGTGAAGGGGTACAGGTAAAATCTAACAACACAACCTCCAGTAGGGGCACAGAGGACAGGATTACTTTTAGCCTTGGGGTGATAAAAACACCACAGCCCAGCTATAGTAATAGGGAGGTGTCTATTAGGCACCTTCTTTACTAGCATGGTAATATAATCTAAAACAATATAAACCAAGACTGCAATCCCAATCTTGGGGCCCAATTTGACTCTTATGGGCCAATGGGTGTTGGAATTAGGCGCAGATGATAAATCTTTTTTTTTATTTTACCATAAAATCAACGTGTTTCGTGATAAATCACTTCTATAGGTTTATCCTGAAGAAGTGGATTACCATGAAATGCGTTGTTTTTTGCTTTATTATGGGGACCTGTCTAGTCCTTTTAACCCCTATGACTTCAGATTGAAAGATGTAAGTGGGAAGGGCTTTGAAACATAAGAGTCAAACATCCCGGGGATAGACACATCATCCGTGAGGTTTCTTTCTTTTTGTGACAATAACCCACTGAGGTTTCTGTTATTTGGCAGATAACACGCGTCTGGTTTTATTATTAGGTATAAAATTGTCACTCGTGTTGTCTTTGAGGACTAGTTTGCGGGGTTGCCCTTATCGGGATAAGCACAGGGAGAAATATAGGTGACATGAGAGACGATATGACCTTTTGGCTATGTGTGTCCTTTGGAATATCTATCCATCGACCTAGAAAAAGACGTAACCTGGTGGACGTCAACAGACATTTTGAACACTAGTATAAGGAAGATAAATATGTATAAGAAGGACGAAGGTTAGTGACTGATAACTTCATATTATATTTTCTGTCTGGAATTATTAACAGTAAATCACCTCCAAATGGTGTTTTGTGATGAATATTTTAAATATTTATTTATCAAATGTAAAGTATTATGTGATTCTTTTTGACTATTTGAGAAAGGTGATTTGACTCTGTGATTATGTTTTGGATGCCCTTTCATAAAATACTTGGTCATTTTGTGAATAGTGTTATCTTAAAAGAAGCAATTTTCCTTCTTAGGGAGAGGTACTATGTAGGTCTATGCTAGACCCCTACACCATTAGTAGCTCCACTGAATTTAGAGTGTCTCTCCTAACTAGTCAGCATTCTATTCTGCACTGATGAGGGAAAAACATCTGATACAACTGTCTGCAGATGAATATCTGGGTGTCTGTAATCCCATTTGCATTGCAAGGCTCTGTGAGTCAGAAGTGAATTGAGAACAGTACATCCAATAGGTAAGACTGCCAAAGTCCTATCTCATTTTCAATGATCCTTTAAGAATATAGTTAAGTTTCAGTGGTGCAACTAATGGTGTATTGTGCGTCTTCTGAATGAAGAATGTTGCACCTTTCGAGCATGGAAACAAAATGGTAAAAAAAAACGCAGAAGCAACAATAAATAAAAACAACACCTTATTTAAATAAACACTCCCCAACAACATCCCTTCTTGACCATTTTATTAAAGAAATCGATCCAATGTTAGTATAATGAGTCTGACATAGTCCATGGGTCTAATGCAGTTCAAAGGGGAAACCCGTAAATATACAAAAATACTAACCAGTGTTTGACAGCTATGTAATGCGTATGGACAGCATGAAATCCAAATATGGCCCTTTCAGGTAGATAGACCCAGAGTAACCCAAACATATGCCAAATTTCATACGCATAATAATGGTATAGAATGCGCCTGATTTATGAACCCTCTCTATAAATTAGGCGCATTCTAGCACTAGGACAACATTTCTGGCTCAGGTATACCACTTTGAAAATGTACCTGTTCCAGCTGTAATGCGCCTAGAAATATTGTAGCAAAGTTATTAATATGTAGCTTCGCTACGGTTCTAGCGAACCCGAGAATGGCGTGAGGGAGATTTAAAAAATGGTAGGTAATGACCCAGCTAGGGGGACAGGTAAATAGACACAAACACTACCATGTACTCTACTTAAGCACGATGTATAGGTGTAGAGAACCCTTGATATAATGAAATGAAGTTCTGGGTATACCAATACAATTTAAACCAAAACAACTACAGGTATAACACCTAGAATAAAGATACATAAAACATAACTTTTAATAAAATAAATAAGAATTGAGAAAGAAAACGAAAAGCACCCTCAAATATACCCTATCAAAGACCTGTCTGCCTCAAAAATGGGGAAATCGCCCCAATAAGGGCGCCCCCACACTGGAACCTAAACTAACCCTGTCCCTAGCTACATCTAAATGAAAAAAAGAAAAACACATATACCACAAATGGAGTGCACAAACAAAAAAAGTGCTGTGATAAATAACAATACAACAGACAATATACGTTTGATGTTCAATAATACTATGAATTGATGATGCGTCATAGGAAGATGATCAATAACGCATAAATATTCCAATATTCCAACGCGTTTCCCCCCTAGATACTGGGGTTCATCAGGGAAAAAATTGCAGTTGATAACAACAATACGGAACATCTAAGGAAAAAACAAAAAGATGTATGCAATAATATAACTCACGTCCCTTAATGATGGAAAACAGGGCTGGTAAGATAGAGGACGGGGTCCAGGATAAGTCATGTACAGATCCCCGCTATCTGATTACTGAGACAGGTCCAAGCAGTCTTTGGACCTGTCTCAGTAATCAGATAGCGGGGATCTGTACATGACTTATCCTGGACCCCGTCCTCTATCTTACCAGCCCTGTTTTCCATCATTAAGGGACGTGAGTTATATTTATTGCATTACATCTTTTTGTTTTTTCCTTAGATGTTTCCGTATTGTTGTTATCAACTGCAATTTTTCCCTGATGAACCCAGTATCTAGGGGGGATAACGCGTTGGAATATTGGAATATTTATGCGTTATTGATTCATCTTCTATGACGCATCATCAATTCATAGTATTATTGAACATCAAACGTATATTGTCTGTTGTATTGTTATTTATCACAGCACTTTTTTTGTTTGTGCACTCCATTTGTGGTATATGTGTTTTTCTTTTTTTCATTTAGATGTAGCTAGGGACAGGGTTAGTTTAGGTTCCAGTGTGGGGGCGCCCTTATTGGGGCGATTTCCCCATTTTTGAGGCAGACAGGTCTTTGATAGGGTATATTTGAGGGTGTCTTTTCGTTTTCTTTCTCAATTCTTATTTATTTTTATTAAAAGTTATGTTTTATGTATCTTTATTCTAGGTGTTATACCTGTAGTTGTTTTGGGACAGGTAAATAGGCAAGACCCCAGGTAAATAGGAAAGCAAGGATCTGAGAGGTAGGTGGTTAAGAATCCAGGAAGGTAGGTAGGGAGGAAATGCCTGAGGTAGGAAGGCAAGCAAAAAGCTAGGCAAGTAAGCAAGCAAGGCCTTATATAGATAGGTAGTCAAAACCCCTGGTAGATAGGAAGGTAAGATAGGTAGGTAGAAAAGACCCCAGGTCGGTATGCAGGCAAGACTTCAGGGAGGAAGGTGGCTAGACAAATAATGTCCCTGAGAGGTAGGTAGGCAAGATCCAAGAAGCACAGACCTCACCTATATTCACATGCTGCAAACTTATTATTCACAGTGGACTTTCCCAGCTCAGAAGCAGTAAGTCTTATAGACCTGTCAACACAGGTTTTATCACTGATGCCTGTAAAGAGCCAGACTTCAGTCCACTACTTTCTGTCTTTCTAAAGGGCCAGAGCTGCATTACTGAATAAAAAGTAAAATGCTTTCATTTTCCTAATTATACATATTTACAAAAGTGTTTCTATTTCATTCTTCTATTGATATACGTGTACTATATTCTACAGTTCCTGCATAAATTTAACCCACAAATCTTCAATAGATATTTGCAATACTAAACAGAAGCAGAACCACTGTTCAATGTACTCTATTCCTAACCTCACCATTAATTAAACCCTATCAGACCATGGTGCAATCCATTATTAGGGATGTCCCGGACTCATTGAATTAGATCCTCTTTCTGCATTAGTGCAAATTTAAAATAAAAAAGGCTAAACTCACCTTACTCCCCACCTTGAATTCAGCGCTGTGCTATCCTCACTCTCTACTGGTTTTGTGTTTTCTTCTTATTTTTTTCTGAACAGGAACATCACCACTAAAGCCGCTAATTGACTGTAGCAGTTACATGCCACTGCCTGATGTCAGCGTTTGGAAGTGAGCTGTCTGAATAGTGGTAGGTGACCGAGGTCAGAAGAGAGGTGAGTACAACTTTTTATTTCATTTTAAGGCTATGTCTACACTGCATCAGAGAAAAAAACGGCCCCAAAAGCAGCCGTTCTTTCTCTGATGCAGGACCGCGGCTTTTGTCACGCTTTGTGCAAAAGCCGCGGCCGCTTCTCGTTTTCCCGACATCCCCCATACAATACCATTGTATGGGAAGACGTCAAGAAGACGAGAAGCACCGGCGTATTATACAACATGTTGTATAATACGCCGCTGCCGAAAGACGGGCAGAGAAAAGACGAGCTGTGTAGACAGCAACTTGTCTTTTCTATTGCCGGCTATGGGACCGCACTGACGATCGTATCTGCGGCGCTTTTAAAAAACGAAAAGCGCCGGGATACGATCGTAATCATGTGCAGTGTGGACATAGCCTAAATGGGCACCAGTATGATAAAAACAAAATAAAAAGTTGTAGGTGGACAACCCTTTTAAATAGCCTACAGTATGACTTTCTCTGCTTCCTGAACCCATGGATAAAACAGACTTCTCTTTTTATGCCAGAAATTCTCATTTTGATCTATAAAGTAAAACCATGGCCTTAATTTTCGAAATCTTTTCCCTACCTCCCACTTCCACTTATTGGTGTTTTGGTCAGTTTATTTGTTTATAGCCTTTACATTTGCAGCATTGGTTCCTAAAACCGTATGAGTACTTTGCGGCCAAATGAACATGACTTCAGCTTCTTTCCCACCTTTGTTTTGTACTACCAGTGTTAATTTCTTGTGCTTGTTCTCTTTTATTGTAAATTTAATTAAACAATTTAATTAAAAAAATATTGTCTGAAGAGGTATGAAATGTACTTACATTGATTGATGCCAACAATGTCTACAGTGTAAAGTAATACACACATTCAGTTAATTTGCTAACTTCTGGTGCAAGCTCATCCACTCTTATCACAGCCATTTGTCTGCATAGTGATCTGCTGTTCCCTGCAGAGCAACCAGTAGATATAGCTTTCAGTCTGCTTGTCAGGGAAGCATCAGAGTGCTTGCATTAGCATTGCAAAATGGCTTAGACAACTACAGGGTAATATGGGACTATGTTATTTGCTGTAAGAAGGGAAAGGAGAGTGATTCTGACTGGAGCCTGCCCCACAACAGCACAGGTTGGCAGCATCATTGGGGGACACATGGAACAAACAATGATGAAAAGGGTATTTTGTAGGCTAGAAACACTATAAATTACTTTAAAACAGCTATTTAAAGGGGTTTTCTCACAGTGCAGTTTCACAGTCACAGCCAGATTTTCTTTCACTCTGCCTTTGTCAGGCTGTGGGTGGTTCTTTAGCACTGATTACCATATTGAACTCCCTTATAACTAGCCGAGACATTGCAATGACAAAGTACAGGAGATCTTATCTTCAGTAAACATAAGTTACAGGTGCTTTGAGGAATAAAACAAATTGCATAGCTAATAAAAAAGTAAATTTTTGCTAGAGATAATTAATCTGCCCAGATGGAGCTCTGCAACCATGGTGACATCATTCTCTGCTGAGTGCACTCAAAGCAGATTAAATCCCTCTTGTAACCTGACTAAAGTAAAATCAAAAGATTAATGTATTTGGCAACAGTCTTCAATTATCTATCCCTTCATATTGAAAACTTTGTAGTAAGAAAACCCCTTTAAACCATTCAGGACTTTTGGAATCACCAATTTAAAGGGATGTTGTGACAGAAGAAAATGTTCAGTAGTCTGTTGGTGCATGATGGAAAATAGAAGAATCGTACTTGCCTCCTGGATACTGTTGTTCTGCCGCCATCACTGCTCAACATTCATGTGACAGATGCAGCCATTCACAGGCCACAGTGGTCACGTACACATGAACCTTGTGGGCCATGATTGGCTGCACCTCTCACGTGAACGATGAACGTTTAAAGCTACAGCCAGGATCACTGGGACAACTGCACAGATGGAATGGCAGTGTCCAGGAGGTAAGTTTGATTCTTCTCTTCTATTTACCTTCATCCCCAACAGACTAATGGGAATTTTGTATTATCGGAACATCCCTTTAACAAAGATTTAGACCCGCTACATTACTGTTGCAAATAACTGGGAAAATGTTTACAGCACTAGATTTCAGCAGCTCTTGGAAATCCTTGTGCATTGATGTTGAAACAGTTTTTTTTCTATTTTTCGTTGCTTTCTTTAATGTCTTCTAAATTCATTCTCCTGTCCAAATATTAATAAGTGTTCAATTTCCTACTTACATCACATAATACAATCACAGTAAAACAGAGATTATATCTTGACTTGATCCAGGTGTGCTTTAATGTTTGTGTAGGTGCCTTGAGAGCTCAGTGTATCACCCACAAGTTATTTCCTTACCTTATCATAAAGTTCAAAATTCTCCACTGCTGCTTTCATTCTAACCATTTTTCCAGCACAGCTTTGCATTACGTTCAATAGCAGGAAAGCTTGAAGAGTAAATACCTACCATTTGTTTTTTTTTTTTTGTTTGTTTTTTTTAAAACTACATAAAAAGATAACTTAAATCTTCAAAGCGTAATCTTTCTGTATATTTAATAAACCTATTATAGTGCATTAGTAAACTGTTTAAAGTACCGCATATGCTTCTATCTATAATTGCTACCATGATAAGTGGCATCTTTTTAAATAATTTTTAGCTATTGTTACACTAATAATGTCTTCATTGACCTAACCAAGGCCTTCTATTTAGCCAATCAGTAGGCCCTTTGGAGGATTTTATCAAGACTCGGATGCCCCACCAAGTTCAAAAATATACTAAAGCTGCAACACAAACAGATGGCTGCAACTGTCCTCTGCAATTTAATGGAAATGGATCCTTGCACCAACTGAACAGAGGTTAGTAAGGTTGTGTCATTGCACCTACCCTTATTCTGATAATGATCTCAGACTTCTATTCCCATTTTATTGCAATAAAGTACTCACTTGACAGGAGGCTGTTCACCCTACATTGCTTCAAGGCCAAGACAAAAGTATCCAGGACAACAGACACCAATTTCAATAAGGAAATGGCTGCTCCATATTTGCCGTGGCGAAACGCCAAAACACTCTGTACCCCTTTTCCAAAGCTTACAAGAGCCCAAGACTGTCCCTAAACATAAGGAAAACTAATACACCACCATCATAAAAACGTTATTGCGCGATTCTCATACCTTGGTAGCCACTTATTCTAGAAGGCAGCTACTAAGGAGGAAGTTTAGTACAACATCTTTTGTGCCAGCATGTCTTTTAGGAATCTGCAGCATAGAGTTTTCGAGATCCATGACATTAAGAAGAAAACCAAACAAATGGTCTCTAAAGCCATTTTTGTCATTACTCAGCTGTATACCATTAAGAAGTGATTCACATACCAATGCTACCCAACGACTTTTGAGAGATTCCATAAACACTGCCAAAGATTCTGTGTATCAACTCAGAGGATCACAAAACCCATTCCATCTTCCTTACTGAGGCTAAGACCAGTATTGAATCCATGATCCTGTGAAACTAACTCAATTTGATAGGCCATTGCATCAAAATGCACAACACCCTCCTCCCCAAACAAATTCTCTACTTCTAAATGGGAAGCTCTGACCAAAGGTGCTGCGTAACCCATCAAGTGGTAGTGAATTTTGAGATGATCAACTCAACAATGAGAAGCAGAACCCAGATTTTCAAAAGCAACTGCCAAATATAGTGAGGGAAACAATTATTTGATCCATTGCTGATTTTGTCAGTTTGCCCACTGACAAAGACATGAACAGTCTATAATTTTGAAGGTATTTTAATTTTAACATTGAGAGATATCCAAAATAAAATCCAGAAAATCACATTGTATAAATCATATACATTTATTTGCATTTTGCAGTAAGAAATAAGTATTTGCTCCCTCTGGCAAACGACACTTAATATTTGGTAGCAAAACCCTTGTTGGTAAGCAAAGAAGTCAGATGTTTTTTGTAGTTGATGATGTGATTTGCGCACATGTCATGAGGAATTTTGGTCCACCCCTCTTTGCAGATCATCTCTAAATCATTAAGATTTTGAGGCTGTCGCTTGGTAAATCGGAGCTTCAACTCCATCTATAAGCTTTCAATGGGATTAAGGTCTTATTCATCCACTCCTTAGTTGCCTTGGCTGTATGTTTTGGGTCATTGTCTTGCTGCAAGTCCCTGCCACGACCCATTTTTAATGTCCTGGTGGAGGGAAGGAGGTTTTCACTCACGATTTTATGGTACATGGCTCTTTCCATTCTCCCATTGATGCGGTGAAGTAGTCCTTTGCTCTTAGCAGAGAAACACCCCCAAAACATAATGTTTCCACCTCCATGCTTGACAGTGGGGATGATGTTCTTTAGGTCATAGGCAGCATTTCTTTTCCTCCAAACGTGGCGAGTTGAGTTAATGCCAAAGAGCTAAATTTTTGTCTCATCTGACCACAGCCTCTTCTCCCAATCACTCACAGAATCTTTCAAGTGTTCATTGGCAAACTTCAGACATGCACATGTGCCTTTTTGAGCAGGGGGAACTTGTGGGGACTGCAGGATTTTAAACCATTACGGCGTAATGTGTTACCAATGGTTTTCTGTGATAACTGTGGTCCCAGCTGCCTTGAAATCATTAACAAGTTTCCCCCGTGTAGTTTTAGCCAATGTTCACACGGCTCATTTTAGAACGTATTTACGTCGGATTGCCGATCGTAAATACGTTCCAAAATCAGGTGCAAATCAGTTTCAAATAAGTGCCACTAAGTGTGGCACGTATTTGGAACTGATTTCCCGATGGATTCACCATCCCCATTCATTATAGTTGGTGAATCCGTCCGGAAATAATTGGCATGCACATTGTTTTTGCGGCCGGATTGCGGGCGCAATCCGGAACGGAAATAAGTGTCGTCTGAACGACGACACATATTTCCCATTAAAATCAATGTAAAGCGGCCAGTTACTTGTTTGTAACTGATTTCGCAACGGATTTGCGGCCGTAAATACGCCGCAAATCCGTTGCGAAATAAGCTGTGTGAAACATGGCCTTAGGTCTGATCTCTCACCTTCCTCATGATCAAGGATACCCCACAAGTTGAGTTTTTGCATGGTGCCCCATCAATGTCGATTGACAGCATTTTGTGTTTCTTCCTTTTTCTTACTATTTCACCAACAATTGTCTCCTTCTCACCCAGCGTATTACTTATGGTTTTGTAGCCCATTCCAGCTTTCTGCATGTCTAATATTGTCTCTGACATCCTTAGAAAGCTCTTTGGTCTTGTCCATGTTGTAGAGGTTAGAGTCTGACTGATTAATTGAATCTGTGGACAGGAGTATTTTATAAAGGTTATTTAAGACAGCTGTCTTAAATGCAGGTAACGAGTTGATTAGTAGCATCTAACTAGTCTGAGGGAGCCAGAACTCTTAATGAGTGGTAGGGGATCAAATACTTATTCCTCTCAGCAAAATACAAATAAATTTATATAGCTTATAGAATGTGATTTTCTGAATTTATTTTGGATATTATATCTCTCAATGTTAAAATTAATCTACCCTTAAAATTATAGACTGTTCGGGCGCATTGTATGAACGGGGCTGAACCAGATATCTTTTTTTCAGCCCGATATCAGGCGCAGCCACATTTGCTACATTTTTAAATGGCCCGCAGGAGGTGGGGCAAAGTAGAACCGTAGCGAAGCTATAGATTTATAGATTTACAGCTTCGCTACAACAATTCTAGGCGCATAATAATAGTTTAGAATGTGCCTGGTTTCTGAACCCGCTCTACAGAAGGTCATAAATCAGGTGCATTCTAGAGCTAAGGCAACATTTCTGGCTCAGCAGTAATGCTGCCTTAGCGCTAGAATGCAACTGATTTATGACCTTCTGTAGAGCGGGTTCATAAATCAGGCACATTCTAGACTATTATTATGCGCATGAAATTTGGCGTTTAAATGCCCGATTTCATACGTGCCGCCCTTCATGTCCTTGTCAGTAGACAAACTTACAAAATCAGCAAGGGATCAAATAATTATTTCCTTTACTGTAGTATCATAACAGCATAGTGAAATGTCCTGCTCCCACTGTCTGAAAATCCATAGCTCAAGGATTGCACTCCCATGTTATCTTTGATCACATAAATAATCGTTATATGCTTCCAATGATGATGCACTAGTAAAATTTTAAAAAAAATACACATAATATCATTGCACTTACTGTCATTCCAGAGCTGTGGCTGATGACAGTGTCTGTTGATCTTCTCTTTACATCCGACTCTGTTTCCAACTTGTGTCACTGCAGCCAATCAGAGTATGATGTAGGTATAATGTACAGAGGTAGTCACTAGATAGAAAGTGGGAGCTGGTAAGTGGGTGAGGCCATGTATGAAGTAACATGACCTGAAAGCAGGAACTTGAGACTGATTTGATTTGTTGAATAGTGTTGAATTCCCATTTACTTTGTATTATCTGTAATGATTAAGAAGCGTTATCACCAGTGTGATAGTAACTGTAATGCTTACAGGATGTGCTTTTCTGAAGAATTAGAACCACTAAGATTATTGAAATCCTGTATATGAAAAACTAAACTAATTTGCTTAGCTCACATTGGTTTGCACTTGTCTTCTTTAAGACAGAACCAAGTGAGGACAGTATCTGCACACCACACTACATGAAAGATATGGTACAGCAGGCTTCATAGGTTTCCTGCCCTGTCATTCTCTGTTTTGTAGATCACAAGCCATTTAAGGCCTGCGGTGTACAGGATGCTGAGATTAAACACAGGATATCAGCAGTGCCATGACAGCATGACACTCCCTGCATCACAGTCTACAACAGGAGAGCCTTCAGTCACTCTCCTCATTATGAGATCAAGATAGTTGAAATTTCATTTCTTCTGCGGAAGAAAAAGGGCGCTATTCCTATTTAAGAGTGGTGGGCACAAAAAGGTTGATTATTTCTGAGTTTGTGAACAAAGGGGGATTATTATTGTCAGATAGATACTTTTAGGGCGACATGTATGAACATTGCCATTGGCCAGTTCTAAATAGCTTTAAGGCAGTATGGAATGCACCAGAATGTATGACCGTGTTCTTCTGCGGTCATACATAGAGGCGCATCGTAGTGCCAATATGACAAGTCTGGCTCAGGCAGACCACCTGTAAACTTTATCTGGCTGTTCTAACTGTTCTGCGCCTAGGTTTGACCTCAAAGAATCATAAATGTGTCTAATCCTATGAATGTGATGCGACACGTCCCTAGAACGCCCCTAAGCATTAAAAAGTGTCTCTGGTGCATTACAAAGGCACTTATTGTGGCAAAGTTTGGAGTGTGACTGTTCATACATTTTTTTTGGCGCAAAGTACACCAGAAAACTGGTGCAGCTACGTTCATACATGTCACGATTAGTATCTAGAGGGCACAAAAAGGTATTATTACTTTATAGGGCATGACAGTAGGCATTTTTACTATGTGAGGGTATTAATGGACATTATTTTTTGCTTTGTGGGCGTAAAATGTAGGCACTACTTCTGGGTAGGGTTCTAAAACAAGAACTATTACTGTGTGGGGTTTAAAAAACATCACTATGACTATTACCACCTTTGACCCCACTCCTATCTAAGTTATAATAGGTGGCACTATCTGTTTTGTACTATTGTTTTTGGGAGCATTGTTTATCTGGTAATATTGATTTGTGGGGTCTTTCTGTGTGGCATTATTCTTTGGGGATGATTTTAGTTATGAAACTGAATATAACGTATTTGGGGTACGTGAAAAAAATGGCAGATTCAATACTAGGGAAAAATCAGGCAGCAACAAAAAATTTGGGATAGTTGTAGCATGGAGAGATTGTCAGATATTTTGGGGCTGTAAACTCTACAGGTAAGTTTTGGTTGGTCTTTATGGTAGTCTGAGCCAGATGGAAAATACAACTATAGTGACAATTACAATCAGAGAAGACATTCTGAGACACTGTATTTTACTGTACTGCAATATGGTCCGCAAAGCATGTAGAACTGGTAGATGGTACTGTATGGTCATTGTATGAGATAGGCTATGTCTCCACTGCATTGGACAAAAAACATCCCGAAAGCGGCATTTTTTTTGTCACGCTTTGTACAAAAAAACATGGTTGCTTCTCGTTTTATTGATGTCACCCAAACAATTGTACTGTATGTGAAGACGCCAAAAAAACCTAAAAGCCGTATTATACATGTGATATAATATGTCGGCGCGAGAAGACGAGTGGAGAAAAGACGAGCTGTGGATACTACAGCTTGTCTTTTCTATTGCCGTCTATGGGGCTGCAGGAACCATCGTATCTTCAGCGCTTTTAAAAAACTAAACGCGCCGAAAATACGATTGGATTCCTGTGCAGTGGAGATATAGCCTTACTATTAATTTCTTTGTGCAGCGGTTTTTATTTAGTAATAGTATTATGTGTGTCATATTATATAGTCCTCAAGTGGAAGTAATAGGGAGGTATACAGTGGAATGATTAGTATATAGTGTGTTTTGTTTGGTATTGGTATGGAAGTAAAACTTAATCACTATATAGTGGTAATATTTGGCCCTGGTTAAGTGACAGCAAGGTTATACAATAACAATATACAGTATGAATATGCGGTTTTGGAGGGCGGGAGAGTAGGGTGGCGAGTTGATTTGGGGCTTGTGCCAGGAAAAAGCGATATATGGTCAAGCACGATCCAATGTAAAGTAAAACATAACCAAAAACGACATAAACTCCTCTTGTAGAATAATAGGGGGGAGTAAATAGGCACCCTAAAGGATAATACATAAACCCTGGATATACCTAAAGCAATAACATACCAAATACACAAACTAGTAGTATTAATCCTATGAAACTTTCATATTAAACTTAGCATTTAATAAATAGTAATAAAAAAGAAAAAATGGACAAAAAATTATTATTATTACTAAAACGATTCAAAGACAAATCCCATACTTATCCCTACATCTAAGACTACCTATCAAAAAAAGGGAAAAATCGCCCTGATAAGGGCGTCCCCAACCCGTACCTAAACTATTAACACCCTATACTCACTATCACTATACATAAACAAAAAATGACAGGACAGACAATAAAGGTGTACACATATAAATATCCCAGATGAATGTGGATGAATTCCTTATTCCAACGCGTTTCCTCCCACAGTCATTGGGGTTCATCAGGGAACACGGGAAAATGCATACAACAAGGTATCTGCAATCAGAAATTTTTAATAAACTCACTGCCCTTAGTAGCGATGATAGAGTATGTAGTTAGTAATGAAGTGGAGTCCCAAGATAGCCTGTAACGGGTCCACCACAATCAAGGCAGTCCAGAGATGATGTCAAAGAGAGTATAGAAGAAACTTTTTATATAAATGAAATAGCTAATAAGTAAGGACACATACCTGTGAATAACTCAGAACAACGAGAGTCCGTAGTGGCGTCTAGGATGACCCAGTGTGCATGTCAAAACAAAGTCCCGCGAGATGTAGACTCAGCGTCCTCGCAAAAGGACATGTTGCCACAGCAACTCCCACATACTATGCTGGCTGCTATGCCAAGAATGTAAGAAGGCGCCGACACAGGCGCACTCATGGCAGAGCGTGGATAACGCCACTGTGCATGTCAAGACAACGCAACGCAAGATACATACCCAGCAACAGAACGCGTTGCCATGGTAAATCAGCCACTCCGCAGTACACATTCAAAGGCGCTACAACAAATGCACTAAATGTACAACGCGATACTAATACAGATTTGCGATTTTTCCCTTTTTTTTGATAGGTAGTCTTAGATGTAGGGATAAGTTTGGGATTTGTATTTGTATCGGTTTAGTTAGATTAGGAATTGTTTGTCCATTTTTTTCTTTTTTATTAATATTTATTAAAAGCTAAGTTTTATCTGCTAGTTTCCAAGGATTTATACCACTAGTTTGTGTATTTGGTAAAGTAAAACATCCAAGGTTTATTGAAAAAATATATAATAAAATCAACAAGGTATGCACCTGCATAAGTGATCAACATAGGTAGCGGTAGTCCCTGACATGTGGAGCTAGTACATGCTGACGCGTTTCGGGCTCAGAATACGCCCTTATTCATAGCAGGGGCTTGTTGCCCCTGGTCCTTTCAGACCTCAGCAATACCCTTAACAGCGCATATCTTATAAATATCATTAAATTCTATGGATGTTTTATACTGAATGCTTTTATGCATAAGCAAATGCATTTAATTAATTAATTGTATCCATATCAATTTTTTTAAAAATACGTTTCATTTGTCAAACATTTTTTTTTTTTTTTTTTTTTTTTTTTGTGATTTACAGAGGGGGCATTGAAATTACAGCACAAAACCTTCCTGCCACTAGCATTATCCCACCAATGCTTTAGAAATAGGGCTTTGTGTTCCAGGCTGTTCATGGACATATTTATTTGTAACAGAGAACCACGAGGTCACATGAGTTACTGCAAGTAAAATGTATCAGTGATTGTATTGTGAGACATGACACTGTCATGATTCCTGGGGATACATCAAGTGAGGAAAAGCTAACCATAAAAACAATAATTCCAAGTTATTTTGTTCTGTGTACCATACCATGATATACATTTCAGAAATGTATATGCATTCTACCTTGCATTACTTCATTCATTCTCATTCTGTGAAGTAGAACTTGACCCCATGCTACTTTTTACATTGCTTTCAGGTGTCTCCTTGTGACACAAGTCTTCTGAAGATGACTGAGGCTGTTAATAGGATTCCTTGCGGTGAATTCTTGATCTTTGCTGTATGAACAAAGAGCGAAAGGTAAAAAAAAATGGCTTCCCATATCTAATCAGATCATAGAAGACATCAGAAGTTTTAATAAGTTTTTAATTAAGCAGAACAAGTTTTAGAATAGAGATTAGATATAAGACACTTCAGTAAATCCACGATAGTATCTTCAAATATAATAAGATTAGAGATTTAGCATAACTAGCAGATTTAGCCTGGAGAAGCTTTTCCTCCACTGTATATTATACAACTTTTACTTGTAAATGAAGCAGCGTTCTACATATGAAATACAAAGAAATGTGTGTGTCTTCATCGAGCTTCTACTCAGATGATCAAATCTCCATACACTCATCTCCTTGCCTTTGTACCTAATGATTATGTGCTTAAAGGGATTTCTGAATAATCTTCTAAAGATAACTTCAGCATGCTCATCTGTATTGCTGCGCATCCATAATATAATTTATAATGCAAAATCTGAATTAAGGCCAAACAGGATACCATGTGCCATGGTGTCTTATTATGTGGCAATGGGGATTTTGGAGCTCAGATGTGATTAGGACTTTTACACCCTCATAACTACACCCTTCGGCTGGTCCGGTCATTGTAGTATGTGATGATGCAGATTCTTATTATTCTTCATATGACTAATGATTTTATATATGTTGTTATATCATTTAAAGACTTTATGTGTAATGTGTTCATGCCAGTCTGGTATTCAGTTGATTTCAATGCGTTTGGTAATTAGTTTGTATTACTATAAGCATATGAAGGTGTCCATTTCATTTAACTACGTGACCTTTTTTTAAAAAAACCCGCAGCCCCCAAAATTTAAAAGGTTTACCAAACAAGTTTCGAACCAAATTAAACTACAGGGCCATAGGACAGACCCAAAGTCACCCAAAAGCTGCAAATTTTTGCTGAAAAGAGATGGGGGAATTTCCCGAAACGTTTCGTTTACTTCGCCGAATTTCCGGCAAAAAATACTTTTCTTTCCCAATTACTTAGGATGAAAACGTTAAAAAAACCAATTTTTTCCGGGGTGCACAGAGCCTGCAGGGTGCGTAGAAGTTGTGCCATGTTAAAATGCAAAGGACTTGTTTGGTCTTCATACAATGTTGTTTTAGTATGACACCCCATGACTGCCGTGCTCTTAGAATCGATCACTATAAAATTCCCGGCATTTAAAAGGGGGAAAAAACGCCCAAAAAAAACTGAAGCGGGAATGTACCCTGATAAAGTCATGCCACGAAAGCTGGAAAAAACAAGCTGAACTCATTTGGGAACATTAGTGACAGAGTTGGGAGGTGACGGTGGCAGCCCCAGCCAGAGGGCAAGGGGGAAAGGGCACAATTAACTGAAAGTGGGAAAAACAAGTGGCACAATGACACAGTGTGGAGGTCACGGGACACAGCATAGGCAGACGTGCACAAGACAAGGGGTATCCGGAACAGCCACGCAGCAAACAGAGGGGCAGACTTTGGCACAAAAAGACAGAGTGTATAGGGCACAGCAGCCCACAGCAGCACATGAGTCGACAGTGGCACAAAGACATGTGGGGGCACGGCAGCAGTACATGAGGTCAGGCATGGCCAATGACATTCTGGGGGGTGGGAAAAACAAGTAGGCCACAGAGTGGGGCAATAACAGGTGGAGGCCGGCAGCAGCCACACAGCACATGAGGCAACATTTGGCACAATACATGTGTAGGTCCGGCAGCAGCCACAGCAGCAATGAGGTCAGACAGTGGCACAAGACACAGTGTGGAGGTCACGGCATACCCAAAAGCACAGCATGAGGGCAGAAAGGGCACAATGACAGTGTGGAGGGGACGGCAGCAGCAGCATGAGGTCAGGCAGTGGGACAATGACTTATGGAGGGTTTTAAAAAAGGGTTTTTGGCCACAAGTGGCACAATGACACAGTGTGGAGGGCACGGCAGCAGCCCAGCAGAGCAGAGGGCAGACAGTGGCACATTGACATTCGGAAGGTGGGGCAAAAACAGGATAGGCCACAGGTGGGACAATAACACAGTGTTGGGGGGTCACGGCGCAGCCCACCAGCAGCAGAGTCAGGCAGT